>NW_019292702.1:0-24030 GCF_000500325.1 Leptinotarsa decemlineata
AGCTTATTATATTACCGAAGTTCAAATGTTCTGTTAAACGTATTTTTACCAGTTTTTCAATAATTTTTGCCAACGACAGAATAAGAGAAATTGGGCGGTAGTTTCGAAGATTTTGTAGATCACTACCTTTGTAAAGAGGGATTACGATCGAAGTTTTTAAGAACGAGGGAAATGAACCCGTTAGAAATGAATGATTGATTGCCTTCGCCAGGGCATTTAGAGCAGTAGCGGGAAGATTTTCAAAGATTTTCATGAATAATTCGTCATTACCAAATGTCGATTTATTTTTAAATGAAGCGATTATCGCCTGTTATTCGCAAACATTAGTAGGGTGTAAAATTAGTTTCTCGTAAGAAATTACATTGCGTAATTTCTCAAGGGAATCATAAGGTGCGTCAGATTTATTGGTTAAAGTGGCGGCTATTGAACAATAATATTTGTTAAGTTCATCTATGGGTATTGGTATTTCTGCTCGTTTATTTTTACACTTTCCTCGAAATTCATTTATAATAGACCAAGTCTCTTTAGCTATATTACATGCTTGGGTAATCCTTTTTTGATAAAAATTATTTTTGGGATTACTATTACAATCGTAAGAAGTCAAAAGGTAGTTACTAGAATCGCATCCAGACCATTATTACAATTTGGTGCCATCGTCATGTTTTAGATGTTATCTTGACTAATAACTGATGTCAAACTAGACACGGGGGCCAATAACAAAAAAAAAAAGGAAAAAAACCTGTTAAAACTTGTCATACAACAGAATAGTCATGGTGGAAAAGTGGAACAAACTCCGGCTACAGTAGAATAATTCAACCACTAGGCTCTCTTACCACGTGATCCGCCGAGATGCCGGGGACCTTCAACATGAGATTCCTATCCAACGCGTTCAGTGCTGTAGTATCGAAGGATTTGACGGTACCACGGACATCGGATTAGTTAGTTAGGTAGTTAGTTTAGTCGCTGTTGTTATTATTGTTTTTAGTTTTTGTAGTTGGTTATGAGTAATTTACCACAAAATATTCTATAATAACCTTAAATTTCGTTTTCATATGAGTGCACGCCTATGGTAAAAGAACGAAATTGGCTCCTCACTTCGTTTCGAGGTCACCGAGAACTTTGTGAATTTATGAATGAAAGTAGTGGGAGTGGACTTAAGGCTAGTTCATGTTGGAACGAACATCGCATAAAAAGTGCGATTTAAAATAGCGTCGTGTTTATCGTAAAATAGTTGAAAAAATTGAATTTTTTTGCTATTTCCGCAAAATATTATACGTCAACATACAATGAGGTTATATTGCTTTGATTCTCGTTTTTTAAGCCCATACATCGAAATTGAATCCAAAATGGACGAATGTGTCAGGTTGTTCAAATTATATCAATTATGATGTCAAACTAGACATGGGGGCCAATAACAACAAAAAAAAAGGAAAAAACCTGTTGAAACTTGTCATACAACAGAATAGTCATGGTGGAAAAGTGGAACACACTCCGGCTACAGTAGAATAATACAACCACAAGGGTATCTTACCACGTGATCCGCCGAGTTGCCGGGGACCTTCAATCGCTCTTAACATGAGATTCCTATCCAACGCGTTCAGTGCTGTAGTATCGAAGGATTTGACGATACCAAGGACATCGGATTAGTTATAATAAATGTTTGGAAATTGATATTGTGTTTAGTTTATTCGCTGTTGTTATTATTGTTTTTAGTTTTTGTAGTTGGTTATAAGTAATTTACCACAAATCATTCTATAATAACCTTAAATTTCGTTTTTATGAGTGCACGCCTATGGTAAAAGAACGAAATTGGCTCCTCACTTCGTTTCGAGGTCACCGAGAACTTTGTGAATTTATGAATGAAAGTAATGGGAGTGGACTTACTGGTTGCATTTTTAGTATGCTCCGACCATGTATGATGACATATTTTTAAATTCACAAAATATATGAACTATGGTCGCAGTATAGAGCATTCTTGAGAGAGAGAGAGAGAGATAGATAGATATAATTCTCAAGTCTCTTTCTGTTTTGACAAGCGACGAGCTGTACTGTGCTATATGGTGCCTGGTGCCATTCAAATATCAAATTTCCATTCTAACCTAACACTTAATTTCTACAAAGAAAGATGTAGGTATTAACTACAGTCAAAGAATAAAGAATAATGTTTTACAGCTTACAGCTATCCTACATTTGCTCTAGATACAGAACAGACACAGGTTACATTGTTACATACAATGTGGGGGTTGTATGCAATCTGTGACATGGTCCTAATGATATGCTACAGAATAATGGAAAATAATGGTATTTTTAAAATTATGTGAATGTGACCTAGGCTCAACATAAAACAAAAGAAATGAAAACACATTTTTGAAAAGAGTTTAGATTTACATCAACTACAATCTAGAAGGTAAGAATTTTTTGATGTGTTCATACTTCAGTCATGGCTTCTCAACAGCTTTCCCAAAAATTTCAGCTAAGAAGAAAATCACTTGTTTCACCAGGTGCAAAAGGAAAGCCAATTTTGGTAACAACTAAGCGCAAGACACTGCCCAATGTAAGTATTTTCCATGATGGAATCGATGTTACACCGAAAAGACTCAATCCGGAAATTTTCACTGGCGGAAGGGAACGACAAATAAGTGTGTATGACATTAGTGTGGACAGAACTGAACGATCAGATGGAAAGACTTCTAGAAACACATCACTGAATTTATTTAAATCTCAATCTACAGTTCGGTTCAAACAAGAACTTGAACAACATTACACCACCAATTCAACTCAATATAAAGGAAGTATAACTTATGGAGCCAACTACTTTGACGTATTTCTTCTAGAAAACATAGAGGATGATCAGTCTTTAGTTTCTTCAGATGCAACTGGTTTGAGTGAAGAAGAAATTATAACCGACATGAAGAAGCTACCGACGCATATCAGTCTGATTTTGAGAGAAACAAATACATTCTTTTTATTGGATTTGCCTAGTTGTACCTCTCTTAAAGATACAGAAGAAGGTTAGTTTTATTCCTGTATCGTTTAGTTTTGGTGGTAAATTTTGTCAGGATCATAAATGTAACCTTTTTATCATGCAGTCAATATTTTTGGTCATAGGAAAATTTGTCGGCAAATTCCAGTAGACTTAAAAATCCTAATTCATAGTATAATCCTTGACTGGCATTACTGAAGTTTTTGACACCCATATATATTGTTTATTGAACAAAATGTTGAACAAAATTACCTTCACCTCCGAGTTTTTCAGAACTTCTAAGGAGGTGGAAATGGAGTGAAAATTAAATGTAAGGTGATATAATTCATTCAAATTCATTCTTTCGACTTTTGAATTATTTTAATTAATTCTTATTTATATCTTAAGTGGATGCCAGTTTGTTTGATTTTGTATTTATACTTCTTTAATTCTTGCTCAATTATCTTCTGTATGTTTTAACTTGCTAGTGTAGAATTGAATTTGTTCAAATGCCAAGCACCAGGTTGAGGACTGCCGGAAGCGAGGCTTATGTTAAAAATAATATTGACATGCAAATTAGGGGAATCCTTAAAAAAGTACTCACCCTCAGAACCTTCTTGAAAGCAAAAGAAGAAGGGTGTTATATGAACGCTCCTAATGACAATTTTCTTTAAGTAAAAGTTTGGTGTATGAATCAGTCATTATAAGCAAACGTTTAAGCAAAACAATATCAAAACTTTTGATCTTGAGATAATTATATCACAGAATAAACAAAAAACTATGTCCATGCTATAGTCATAACATCCAAAAAAAGTGATTAGTTTTGGGGTGCAAGAAGAAAAGAAACCTTTGAAGTTACCAATGATTTCTAAAGGCTTTTTACCAAGTTTAGTAAACAAAATGAAAGTGATTTCATCCACTCCAATCACTAAACATGACCTTAAAAAGATGAAAAATCTAAAATATTTCAATACAAATAGTTAAGGTTACGTCTCCTAAAAGTCTTCTGAAAAATGTATATACAATGAATGCTATCCTCTGTCTTCTCAACGAACTGAAATCTTCACTTCTTTCTCGCTTTTTAAAACAGATGTCTTTGATATAAATGAAAAATACAGAGGGATAAGTATCCTCTTGTGTATTTCTACACTTTTTGAACTAAACATTATAAACCAATTATTGTCCTTTTTCACTACAAATAAACTTCTCTCATAAAATCAGCATGGCTTTATGAAAGGTGAAAGTACAGAAATCAAATAAAATAAGTGAAAAAAGTTTCCATGTTAAACTGTTTTATTGAAAAAAAATGTTTCTATTCTATAGTTACAAATATATGTTATTATACTTGATGGGGTATTTATAGGAGATCTAGTGGAAGAAGATAATGAACAGTATCAGTTCCTTACAGAAGGTAAAGGGAGAAATCGAAAAGTACTTAATGCAGAAGTTCAAACAGTACCGATTGTAATGAAGACACGAAACACTTATTCAGAAAAGCTGAAAACAGTACCAGACTCGGCCTTTGTTTCCAACTGGGATATGTATGATACTTACCAAGAAACCCAAGAAGCCAGTTGTGAAGAAAGTGATTCATCCCAAGATAGTGATCTTGAGCATCACAAGCTGGATGACAGTTCTTCAGTAGACAGTTATAGGATGTCAGCAGATGAAAAACAAATGCTGAAACTCATGAAAAATCCCAAATTTTTGGAGGCAGTATGTGTGATAGAGAGGTTGTTGGCTAACAATTGTTACAATGAACAACAGAAAATATTTCGAGGATTGTCAGTGCCTGATAAATTCCGAGAAAAGATTGAATATAATTACAAACTGAACCTTCTGTGGACATTCGCCAATTCTAGTACAAAAGGTAAATATTTCAGTAAGGTAATAAGCACATTGATGTATATACACAAAAGTTCAACAGTGGTTATAACTCTTTTTTCTCTTTTCAAGGACAGAACACAATCACTTCAGGCGCTCTAAGAGCGGTGCCTGTGTGAAAGTAGTGATTCACATTGTATTTGAATCGCTGGAGATTGAATCCATTTGGGAAAACGTTCTCAGGGAGTTTATTCCACATAAAAGCCGTTCTCCAATTCCACTCTAGGTGGAATTGAATGTGCCAAGTCACTTGAATACCTCTCTAAAAGTATCTATAAAAGAGAGAAGTCTCCAACATTTCTTTGATGTTCCAGGATATCAAGGTGGCAAGTGATGTTTTAGTCTCCATTCAGGCGGATGGCTCTTTTCTGGATATAATCCAGCAGCTTCATGGTATGCTTAGGGGCGGAGCTCCATACACGAGAGCAATACTCCAAAGAAGGTCTGATCTGAGCTTTATGAAGCATCAAAAGTGGCTGAGGTATGTACATTTATCTGGTTCGGTAAAATTTCTAAGCTTTTGAGAAGCAGCCTTTGCCAAGACATATTGGTGTCCATTTTAACCCCCAACAAACTTATCGAAGCGGAATTGTCTGACCTAACATTATCATATCCGGTTCGAAGATATTTATCTTTTTGGAGAAAACCAATGCCTGGGTTTTCGTGACATTGAATTGAACCTGATTACTTTCACCCCAATTCGAAATCACGTCTAGATCTCCATTAAGATATGCAACCTCCTGCTGCCAGTGAAGATGTGCAACTGCACCCGATGTCCTTGAATCTAAATTGAATGACAAGTGTGCTGTCGTCAGCAAAGCAATATATTGGATTCTTGGTTTTTTCAGTAAGTCGTTGATATACAATAAAAAGGTGGTTGGAGACAATGTGGATCCCTGGGGAACACCATCGTTGATGATAAAAGTATTCCAGAGCTATCCATCGACGGCCACTTGCTGGAAACGTTCTTTCAGGAAGCTGAAGAGCCATACAAGAAAATGATCCGACAAGCCATAGCATTGAAGTTTGGTCAGCAAACCATCGTGCTACACACGGTCAAAGACTTTAAAATTATTAAGGGCAACAGCTCTTGACTCTCCATGTTTTTCGATTGCGTTATTGCAAATATGGGTGACAAATGATTATACACACATCGGAAAAGTCTAGGGATATTTTTAAAAATGGCAATAATTTTTTTTTAGATCGCTTTAGGGAAAAGAAAGTTGACGGGTGATTATTAAACGAATGTAACTTACAACAAAATTTATTAAATGATTTAATCGAAATTAAACGACCTCATGCATTTATTTTTATGATATTTAGTATGTTATAAAAATATCCCTAGACTTTTCCGATGTGTGTATATTATAAAATGTCAAGAGTAAACTTATATCATTATTATTATTACAAAGTTGTCAGTTGATCTTTGTTTCCGAAAGGCATCTTCAAGATATTAAAGCCTTCCAAATATTCAAGGATTTGATGATTTACGGCTTTCTTGTGATTTTTGATATCACTGATAGCAAAGTGACTGGCCTATAGTTGTTTGGAAGATTTTTCTTGCCCTTTTTGGAAAAAGGCTGAACGCGAGCAAACTTCAAACAAAAAGGACAAACTCCTTTCTTGTAAGATAGGTTGAAAAGTCTGCAAAATACTAGTGTGAATAAAATAGACTGGAGTGGGATGCAAATTGTTCAGAATTGTTCAGCTAGTAGATTTGCTTTTTCTATAGCCAACTACTTAACGTATATTATGCTCTCTCATATTTCTTGCAATATAATATTATGGGGTGATACTCATACTGCCCTTAAAATATTCATTATCAAAAAAAGAAAAATCAGACTGATTTTCAGTCTCAATGTGGAGCATTCTTATAGGAACTTTTTTCGAGAAAACAAGATTCTTACATTCCCAAGTGTTTATACAAACCACACACAACACATATAGAGCACGTGCCCAACACACACATGTTGGAAAATAATAAACTGGTCGGAGTAATGAGGAACAAGGTGATAATCCAGACAGTTTTTGTTATTCTTTGATGCTCTATCAGTGATGCGAAAATGGAATCCCTCCAATAAGATGTTTTGGAATCACTAAGAGGTGTTCCAATCCTTCAGGAAATAGATTTACTCAATCAAACGAAAATGTTTAGCACTTCTTACTATTTCTGAAGGTATCGTAGCTTCTGAATGTCCTCCCTCATTTGATTGCCAGATCGTCTACTTGCAATGGAAAGGTCAGTATTGTGACGCCTGAAAATGCTATCGTATAGCAAAATGCGAGTCGCGGTTTTGTAGACTTTCAAGTGAAAATCTTTCATTTAAGTGTTTTTTTAATACATTACGTATATTGGGTTATCATCAATCTCATCTAGTTAAGGATTTCTCAAAAGACTTGCATTTGACTTGCCCCCTTTGTGCATAATCTGATAATTAGATTCTGCAAGTTTCGTGAATCATCGGGTTAGCTTTCCAGTGGGACCCTTATGGGATCTTATCTAACAAAGTGCATGATGTTCTGTCCAGATTCTCACAGGTCTTTCATAAATTAAATGTCATAGGTAACTTAGGACCCACAAAATGACCAATTCTTCCAATTGCTGTGGTGTAATTTTTCTTGCATTTCTGCAAACTGACCCCGATGTATGCAACAAGGTGCTACAGCTTATTTTCACCCTCATGGTGGGGGCTTTGGAGAGTCTAAAAGGCAAACATTGTATTCCAAGCTCCTGTATCCTTGTACTGTGAAAGCTGTATATTGTATAGCCTTTTCTATGTTTACTTGCCAATGATCACTAAACATGTCTAGAGTAGAAAAATAATTTGCACCTAGTGAATATGTTAATTTGGCATCTATGTTTGAGATTGGGTATCTTAATTTTTTTCATCACCTCGATAATATAGACAGAATCATATTGATCCATTCTTTATTTTACTAGAACAACTGGTCTTGCCAATGGGAAATGGCACGGTTTTATTGTATTATAATTTAGGAATTCGTCAATTTGTTCCTTGATTATCATTCGTTCTTTCTCTGATATTTTAAAAAGTATATGCTTTGATTCACCCACATCAATCGCATGTATTGAATAAGCTTGTAAAAGCTCTGACGTACTTTTATGTCTCAGGTCTATGTGTGAATTCGATTGATTGGAATCCGGCAAACAGAGATGTTTTAGCAGTTGGATATGGAAAATTTTACTATACCGATAAATTAACTGGTTTGGTGTTGATATGGAATATTAAGAACCCCGTTCAGCCAGAACGTCGGTATACATTCGACGTACCTGTTACCTCCCTGCAATTTTCCAAATCTAATCCAGTTTTACTGGGTGTTGGTTTCGACAATGGGTCTGTGAAAGTTTTGAATGTCTCGAGCAGAGACAAAGAGATAGTCGGTGAAAATATGGCGACATTTGAACCGGTATGGAATATTTCTTGGCAAGTTGGACGTAATGAGAAAAAAGATGAAGAACTTGTTGAAGCTACTTTTGATGATGGTAGAATTTGTGTGTTCTCAGTGCAGCCAAAGCTAGAGGTATATGAAATCAGTCATGGCTAGTAGTGGTAGAACAAACTGAAAAACTGCTTTGCGGTAATTAAGGAATTCAAATGTGTGATTTGTGATATTGATGACTTATTTATTTTGTGGAAATTCATCTTCAATTAAATGATATCGATATAGAAATAAAATACTTTGTCTAATTTCTACTTACTTAATGTATTGATATTAATACGACCAAGGTTTCGGTTTTTACACCGAAATACTTGAGAATGGTGTAAAAACCGAAACCTTGGTCGTATTAATATCAATACATTAAGTAAGTGGAAGTATTTTATTTCTATATCATTTAATTGAATTAAAATGTCCCAAAACGTTCTTTGTATGACACAAATTCAGTTTGACAAGCTAGGTGTGCTTGTTAAACTGATAGATCATAACTTAAGGTAAAGATGAAAGAACTTTTTATCTCCAAAAAATCTAATTATGATAGACTAGCGTGCCGCCCCGGCTCCACACGATAGCAAGTTGATACTAAATATACATATAAACGAGTGCAATGGCTATTTATAGCCACAGGCCCCCCGGCCGGTACAGCCGCAACCGATATGTCCCTGCATTTTAAATCTGTAATATCTTCGAAAATATTCGTTTAAATCATGCTGTAAAGGGCCATATTGATCTATTTTAAATGCACAATTTATTTAAGGTAAGTACTTAATTGGAGAAGAATTAATGCTGTATTTCTCGAGAATAAAAAATGGTTAATGTGGGTTTACTTAGAGATAGACATATATCATCGCGGACTTTTTGGTAGTCCTTTTTGAGGTGTACAAATTGTAGTACATTTTTGATCAGTATTGTAGGGTTCAGCCAGCGTTTGCGATGTAAACGCAATAATGTATTTATTTATGACATCACATTAGAAACCTCTGAAATTATCAGTATTTCTCTACTATATTATGCATGTTATATACATATAAACCTTCCTCTTGAATCACTCTATTGAAAAAACCCGTATCAAAATCCGTTGCGTAGTTTCAAAGATCTAAGCATACATTGAAACAGACAGCGGGAAGCGACTTTGTTTTGTATTATGTAGTGATGTTGCATTTCTAGTTTCTTTTTATTTGATCACTGGGATAAAGTGGTAAACTAATACTTGTACTCAACACTTACGTTTCTTTTGTTTGATTTAGTTCTGATGATTTCAGGATATTCTTTCAGAAAACATTTTGTTTTCATATAATATATTATTTTCATTGTTTAAAAAAATAATGACATCAATTGGAAAGCTTCAACGTAAATATAATATCTAACAATTCAAATTCAACACCAATAATCATTTTTGGTTAGGCTTTCCTCTCAGATCACCTTAAAGATTTTCCTGTAGTGCTTTGCAGTTCCATAATTGGGTTGCATAAATGGTTCAACTAGTATAATCAAGTTCACTATTCAGAATAAATCATGAATAGTTTCCTAGGTAGAATACTTTTAAATAATTTGCAAATTTTACGATAAATAATTTTCTGGAAAACAGTGTTTCTTTTTATTTCAGACAATTCAGATAATGAGAGTAGCAAAAGCTGATGGAAAACTAAAAGGCTACGAGAGGTTGAAAAAATGTTCAAGTTCTGCCATTCCTGTTTCCCGATATGCCGCCGCGATGTTTGCAGTACCTCATCCCACTAGTAGGAGCATTTATTTTGTCGGAACTGATGAAGGAACCATTCATAAATGTTCTTTGAATTATCTCAATCGACATCTGGATATGTTTCTTGCTCACGACGGTCCTGTGCACCAAATGAAGTTTTCACCTTTCTGCAAAAAAATTTTTGCCACCTGTGGTGATGATTGGCATACAAGAATATGGGGAGAAGGTAATTCATTCATTCATTCTGTTCAACAGAAGCATAAATGCAAATTATTACAAAATATTCTAAATTTGATTGATATCTGCAAATTTTGAAGCTTATCAAAAAAAGTACCAAATTCCCAATTTCAGACATACCATAAAGCTTTTAATGAAAACATAGCGCTATTTTTCTATGCTTAAACACAAATAAAACTCAGGAAATAACTCTCGCAAATAGATCTTGGCAGCAAATTAAATTGGAATGGGCATATGACATCGTTATGTAAAAAGCTCTCAAGGTGTCTATATGCATTGATAGGACTAAGGATAAGCACATAGTGGGACGGCAAGCAGAGCGGAGAGGAAAGCGATGATCGAGAGTTGCGGTAATAAGAGGGTCGCATTCACATGTTTAATCTTCCTCTTGAAGATGATCACTTGGTGATCGAAACACGAAAAATGACGATTTGGTGTTGGGAAAGAACTCCAGTAATATTCATTACTACACCAAAGGTTCCAAACAGTATTGGAATAAAATATAAAAATACCTACTTGTTGATTTCATTTCATCGGCCACTGCATCCCATAGTTTATCCAAAATGAATCTATTGTGATGCTGAGCATCTCTTTGATCCAGAATCAGAATATGCTTTATTGTCGAAAGAATACAATTCTTGTTGACAAAGTCAGTTGTCGTACATGGATGTATGTTAAAATATAGTTAAAATTACACTTAAACACAGGATCTGATCAAATGTGAACAATACAAAATTCTCATTGTATAAACAAATAAGGGCTAACTGATCCTAGATACATGACCTAGGAGTAATGATTATGACTTTTTGTAATGACTAAGACTACTTCTCGTAAACAGATAACCATTATTGGAACCAATAAGTGTTTTATAATTGTATAAATACAAAATAGTTTGGTGACTAGTCAGGAATCTGCCATGAAGTCAGATTGTGAAAAAGATATTTGTCTGCTGAGAGTCACAGAAAATGAAATTCGTGGGTTGATAGAGCATTTCAATGCCAATGGAGATGATTTTGAATTGTACAAGGAGCGTATGAAACAGCTTTTCAAAGTAAACAACACAGAAGCTAAGATACTACGTCGAAAGCTCAGAAAGCTTTGGTCGATGTGTTGAAAATTTCACTCCACAAGTATCAATAACTGCTGAAAGGTTCAATGATCGAAAATAAAAACCAGATGAGTCAATATCTGAATATAGGTATCTGTATAGGCATCTTGTGAGAACTGTAGCTTTCTAGACCAAGAGGTCGTTTTGTGTGTGGTCACAGATATGAACCAGTCGTGCAAAAATTATTGACAAAGGACAATTCATTGAAGTTTGAGCAAGGCATTGAAATATGAGATGTCAACCGCTCATTCTGAATAAGTGATTCCACAAAATACAAATGTACATCAAATGAAGTCGCAATCAGTTCTACAAATAAGGAAAGTCAATCAAGATTCGCTCAGTCTTCAAAGCAGTCAAAGTATCAGTAAAACTCTCAAAGTCGTTCACCAAAATTGAATTACAAGCAAGCACAAATTGTTTTTTTTTTGTGCGGAAGACGACACAATCCAGATACTGAAAACTGTCATGAGCAGAAATCTATAGGGAAACAAGGTTTCAAATGTCCTATCTTTCCAAAATTATAATTGTGAATGAAATACCAAAACTTTTCATTTTTATACAATGCAAAACTCATTTGTGTTATTTAATTTTTTCAGGTATTTCAGAACCTATTCTCGAGTTCTTTGTATCAATGCAAAGCGTACAAGGACTGGATTGGAGTCCAACTCATTCGACAAATCTAGTAACAATCCGAGGACAGTTCATCGAAATATGGGATATTCAACGGAAAGTTTACAGTCCTCAGTCGATAACTGTCTCGCCAACAGGGTCACGAAATAGTGTGGTGCAGTTTACTACAAGCGGAACTTGCCTAATCGTGGGAGATGTGGATGGAAATGTTCATGTTTTTTCATTGGAAGATATGCCGTTCCCTCCCTTTTTTCAAGATAATCTCTTGTTTGAATCTTTATCCCGAGCATTAATAACGAATCCAACATTATCTGAAAAAGTGAAAAAACTTCAAAGGCTAGGTTCTGTAGAAGATCCAGAATAGTCATCATTGCAGGGATTGCTCTATTGATTATTTTCAATTAAACTTGAAAAAACTTCATTACGGGTACATTGTAATAATTTTTGAAGCGAATAGCTACTTCATAATTTTATACATTTTATATGGATATTTATAAATATATATACAGTGTCATCCCCAAAGTATGCACCATATGGGAAACTTATTTATTAAGGGTTTTTCGACAAAAAATTATTCTTGATAAAAGTTTGTGCATCCCATAAAACTAAACATGCATCAACAAAATACAGTGAAACACGTTTAATATACGAGGAGCCTTCAAATATTTGATTTTGAGAGGGGTAACATACTCTTATTTTGAAAAATATCGGAAAATCTTACTAAAAAAAGTTGTTCAGCATTAAAAAATACATCTAGATTTGAAGTCATGGACATCTAAGCAAAGTTTTATTTTTTACCCATTTACATGATAAATAATAGAAAAAAATACCTTTTTTTCATCAATTGAAAATCGAAAAAAATGAATGCCGACATCTCCCTGCAAATTAAAATAATCCACAGCTCGACACTTGCTCATTTTGAAACTGTACATAAATTTTTTACAAATACAAAACCACCACTACAACGACCCACTCTGTATATATTCCATGCCTCTATTTGGTTCGCTTGGTAAACCCATCAGATTCAGTCAGTTGCGCTGTAGGTTGGCTGCGCATAAAATTCGAGGTGGAGAATCTTAACCCCAATATGACGGAGAGTGAAATTACTTTGAATAAACATTTTTTTAAATTATGGCTTAATGCGCCTGAATGGAAGCAAAAGCCAATAACAGAGAGAGATATATTTTTAAATTTGAATTCCATGACAGATGGTACCGAGCAAATGATCTTATATGTTTAACACATTCGGATGTTTTATCAAGAATTTTCATATAACCATTGTGCCTTTATGGGGAATCAAACTATTTTAACTCAGAACTCAGCGTTTGCCTTATTATACTGACATGCATTATTTTCATGAAGTTCACGTCTTTTTTGACACGGCCAATCTCAATAAAAGTAATTTTTAACTTTGTTTTATAATTTTAAGATTTTCATTACTATCATCAAACTTTTTGATGATAGTTAATCCCTACCTTCCATATACTGTTCCATATACTGTTGATCCCTACCTTCCATATACTGTCTTCAGTCGTTAATCAAAAACCTATATATGGCTGCAGATGCTGTAAATATACACGAATTTGTTTCAGTATATAGAAGAATGGTAGTCTTTGGAGTTCTTTTATTTCTGTAAACAACATAAAAGAAGAAGAATTCTGATGAGCTTAACTTTCTCTTAACATACCTTTAGTTGTTAAGGTTTAACCTTAAAAACTAGTGGCTGGGTACATGTCTTGGGACTTGGGACACACTCAGAACAACAACAATTAACCTTAAATTTTTTTTAAATAATCAACAAATGGATGTGAAATATTTCATTTACGAGTTATGTCTTTGATCTATTATTAAAAGAATATTGAAAATTCTGGTTGAAGTTTTAAAATTGTCGTAATTATTTGCGATGATGTCTCAGTCGACAGTGGTTCGGAATGTACCACAACAAGATTTGATGAATGAATTGAAATTCTTTGTGAAAGGTGCTACAAGAAAAGAAAAATGCAGTGCTTTAGATTTAACAAAATCTGCATTAACCCTTTTGAAGCATGTTCCCGCCTCTAGGGTTGCTGTATTTGAATATTTCTGCAAAGTTTTTGATGGTGCTGCTTTGAACTACATTCAAGGAATAGAGGTGATTTTCTGTGAATACAATTAACCATAGTTCAATTCAGACGTTGAAGATAATATAAAAAATCGAACATAATTACAGGGGTATCAAAAATTGTTATATTTGATTTTATATTTAAGGCAGAGATTAAAACGGGCAAATTGCCACCACTCTCGGAATCAGATGAACTGGTTGTCTCGGAAATTCATGGTGTACTAGCCATGTTGATTTCTGACAACCCAACAGCATGGGCTCCTACAATAAGTACTTGGACATTGGAACTACTGGGTGAAATCTCCAGTAAATACTCGGGAAGGGCGCACTTTTCAACAAGTAATGAAATCAGAATAGTCTTAGATATTACACATATTTGCTATTGTTTTAATATCAAAGCCGATGGCTGGTGGCTGTATTATAATGTCATTAAAACATCACTTAACATCAATATAATATAAATTTTTATATTCATATAGTTGACCCATATATTTCAACAACTGTGACATATGTGGAACTGAGCGATTTTCGACAAATGTATATCTGTATATCTTACTTATCTTGAAATTTTGTTTTTTGTTTGATGGTATCAAATAATAAGTCTTCAGTCAATTTCTAATATCAAATATTACTGCACAATCAGCCACAAATTTTATTGTGTAATATTTTATTGGATTGGATGTTCTTTACCGGCTTAATATTCTATCTATTTGGGATACTATAATATAAATTTTAGTATTATTTGCTCGCTTTTTATGTTATGTAATGTTATAAGTAATTTTACTTTTCTTTCAGATTTGAATGAGACCTTACAACTCTGGATGGCATGTAGGGCAACTAGGACATTGGTAGATGTTAATACTAAGTGTTTATCAAGTCTTATACACTCTGATACAGAAGCTTGCATTAGTGCTCTTTTAGGTAATGATTCCATGAAATCTTTATTTTTACATACTGAAGTTTAATTTCAGACACATCTGTTAAACATTCACCACACTTTGATTGGGTAGTTGCCCATGTAGGTAGTTGTTTTCCAAACACAGTGATAACAAGAGTATTATCATGTGGTCTTAAAGATTTTTGTCAAAACAAATCTTATGATCAAGGTTGCAACTCCCCAAAACTCAAGTCAGTTGTTGGGATATTAGGACACTTAGCTGGTAGCCATGTTGAAGATATTCGTAAAGCAATCTTGAACATGTTCAATGTAAGTTTTTTATATAGTTGTACTTATTTGAATGCAAGTCTTTTTTATTTTTCAGTGGAGTCTCCGAGAAACTTTTGAAGATAATGATATGAATAGACTGCAGAAGAAGGCTACAGTTCCTTATATATTACAACTCGTGTACCTATCTTCCACACTGTTATCTTCAATATGTACAGATACAAAGAACATTTGTAAGTTATATTTGAGAATTCCCACCTTGATACTTTTTTAAAATCTGGCATTCATTTATTTAATATGTGTTATAATGCAACAGCTTTCAATGAGGTAATTATAATCCCTCAACAGAGTACAGTGGACCCGCCCTAATCAGAATGCTTTGTAATCCGGCCACAGGATAGTAAACAATCAAAATTATCTTTATTTGATGTTTTCAGGGACCTTGATGATTATATCTCGGTGTAGATCTGAGGGTTGGGTAAGGGCAGGTAAAAAAAATATTGAATTCTTTCAAAATTGTCACAAAATAGCCAGTTATAGCAGTACACTCACATTCATCACTAACAACATGATTCTCCTTTTAAAAAAATTACCACAGCTGTCAATTTCTTGAATTTAGGTTCAAATATCACAATATTACAGCAACTAAGCCAACAATCGACTGATCACTGTTGAAGGCGACATGCCAAATCGAGCCGAGATTACCAGTCATTATTACTCTGATTGCTAAGTATTCTAGGATCCAGGGCCCCATGTAATCCAATAAGCCTATTACCACTATTGTGGTTGGCGCTTAATTTGTCAGATTACAAGGTACTATTAGTTAAAAAAAATCTGGACCGATGAGAGTCTCTATAATCTGACGAATTTGATAATCCAACATCGCCTTGCAAAACGTTTATTGGATTACCGCGTGTCCACTGTATTGTTTTTGAATTGATGTTTAACTTATGACTTATAACAAAATGTTGATGTTTTTTGAGTTGAAATTTAATGCTCCATATCTGCAAAGTATAGGCCATACCTTGACAATATAGAGTCAAGCAATATTGTATGAGTAAGATGTAGGTTGGGATTTTTTTTGCAATGTTTTGTTTTTCGCCATTGAAAAAATCAAATATGATGGAGTTTTCGAAGTGTAGAAGGCGGACAACAGAAAATTGAGTTGAAAAAGAAAAATATTTTGTTCACCCAGAGGACAACTTTTGCTTTTCAAAAATCAAGAAATAACTATGAAAGCAGACCGCACACATATATACATAAGAATTTTAAATAACCTTGCAATTTGAATTGAAAAGCTTTTAACATTTAAGGATATTTGTTATTCAACTTCTCTAATTGATTTTTCAATTATATTTTAGTGACAGTAGATGTGGTTACAAGGCTATATCATTTTGTAGAACATTGGTGCCGATATTTTGGAACACCCGAGGCATTAGAAGTATGAAATATATTTATATGATTTCTGTAATTTTACATTGATAATGACCATAATTGATTTCAGGAATTGGTGACCACATTAATTTTACGGTGTGAAAATGGGGGAGAGCAGATAATAAAACTCCTTTTAACTTGCATTCATTTATCTAAAGTAAGAGGAAATGATCAAATGAAAAATGAGATAGTGGAAAAATCGAAGGAAATACTTTGTAAGTTTCATTGTAGAAATATTAATTTTATAAAGGGCGTTTTTTAAGCTGATCCCACTATTGCTACTTCAGAAACGGTTAGACTTGCCAGGTCGGTTGAGTTGAACAAAAGTTTTCTATTTTTTAACATGCTTTTATTAGCTTCACCTGTATGTATGTATATATGTATGTTTGTTTGTAACTCTCTAGCTCTCTGTATTTGATAGATATGTTTTTTCATCATAAGACGAGCGTAAGGGTTGCTGTCATATTAAAATGGCGGTAAATCAAAACATTCGTACTGTTTTAATCAACAATGGCTGGGCAAAGAATATTATCTCTACAAACAAATAAGTTATTGGAAAAAACCATTGATAGTGCTTCACTTGTTTATAATTCAGTGGAGGCTCATAGTTGTGAACAATTGAAAAGATGGTTGAAACGTCATATGCGTCTGCAAAAAGGAAAAAAAGTGAGATGATTGAGAGGGGTTAGGTAAAATAGTATTTACAGTTTCATTCTTATTAATAATGTTAATTTATTTGATGCAATTGAAAATATATTTCAGTTGACAAGAGTATTACTTATGGAACTAATAAATAAATCAAGCCATTAATATTTTGAGGCTGTACATATGACATTATTAATTAGACAAATATGTAAATACTGAATTGAATATGTTTAGTAATTTTTATCAGAGGGAAATATTTAATACAACATATTATATATGAAATTTACAGTCAAAAATGCAATAAGGCATAATGTACGTATGTTGAAATTCCTGATAGCTTAGGGGATCAGGGTTTTGTTCAGTTGGACCACTTTCTCCAATGAAATGTAGTGAGCAAATATAAGTATCCTTTTGGTAACATCATCAATAGATTTGAAGCCTCTTTCACTCCTGCCACATTTTTTCACCCATAATTCACATTTTGCACATGCTTTAATATGCAATTTGCTTGATGATTTGATTTTTTTTTGCGATTTCAAGACAAGGCTTTGGAAAATTTATAAAATAGTATGTGTTGGTTTTGAATGATTTTTAGTACCCTGTATCACTTTTACATACTCCATAACAACACTGTTTTGTTGTTCCTTTTCGTACAGATAACATAATTATAATGGAGTATAACATTTTTTTTCTGATTATTTTGACTTACTCCTTTTTTTTCACTTTTTTTATGATTAATAAACTTCAATTTATATTTTAATTTTTAAAACATGAGTTGCGGGCTCTTTAACAACCTTTTTTATGTCATTGTTATGTTACAAAATTGCAATCAATTATGTACAGATCGATATCTTCAGATATCTTGAAATGATAATACTTACAGGGTTGGTTGAATTATACAAATGTTGTCAATTTCGGACCCTTAATATAAAGAATGTTTCAGTGACCAAAATTTGATGACATTTTATAACAGAAACGTTGAGAAACACATGTACCTTGATACTTGTCCATATTTGTGGTGATTATCGAATTTTGAACAAAAACTTGAAGAAATGCGGATATTCACATCCACCTGTAAATTTTCAAGAGATATTTGGAGTTGGTGTTTGTCTTCGAGTTCTAAATACGAAGAATATTGGTCTCTACTTTTCAAACATATCTGATCCGACAATTGTATGACCTGTTTGAATATGTTATGATAGTAGGTATTTAAATTAATAAAAAAAAAAACAAATGTCCATACTGGAAAAAAGTTGATTATGGAATGCAATGGACAAAACATAGGAACGGAAACTGATTCATATCGGATTATTACAAACAAAAGGTTCCTTTACCTTATTTTCATATTATTTGAAATGGTGAGGATAAAAGCAACAAACAAAATTTGTCAATTTCAGTATATTGTGGCCATAGATAGTTGTGATCATAAAACAAATTTTTATTTTCCCCTCAAATTGGCAACGTTTGTCTAATTTAACCAATCTTGTAAGTTACCACTTTTGAGAAAGCAAGAGTCTAATTTATCCAATCTTGTAAGTTACCATTTTTGAAACAGCAAGAGTTGAATGTGCTTTAAAAATAGTCGGTGTAAGTTACCATGCTGTGTTATTTATAGATTTTGATATACTTACAAACAAATTATATGCAATAGGTATTAGAGGGACATTTCTTGCATGGGTAATATCATATATGAAATTCAGGAAATTATATGTGACATGGGATGATACGAACTCTGTTATATTCAACGTAGACATTGGAGTTCCACATGGCTCAGTTTTGGGACCACTGATTTTTCTAATTTATATGAATGAATTTACCTCAACATCTAGGTACAAAATTAATATCACTTTTTGCCGATGATACTGCATTCTCAGAAGGAGCTGATAGTCCTGCGGAACTACAGTTAATGCCGACAAAACGGTGTAAGTTCAATTCTTCAATCGAAGACACTTAGAGCCGATGCAGGTTGATATAAATAATGTCACTATCTATCCGTCGCAAACCACAAAATTTTTAGGACTTCATATAGATTCTGAGTTGGCAAGTTACCATAAATTATGTTTGCTGCAAGATAATCAACACCAGTTTTTACGCATTGGTACAACTTAAAAAAGTTATGAATGAAAAGCATTTGTTGAACATTTACTATGCGATGGTTTATTCAGTACAATGTGCTTTTGTGGGGAGAGGGGATTAACATCAGTCGAGCATTCATCTCTCAAAAAAGGATAATACGTATGTTGTATGGTCTTCGACACACAGATTCCTGTAGACCCATTTTTAGGAAAAGAAAAATTTTAACACTACCATCTATATACATTCATAACTGTCTGATTTTTGTAAAGAAGAAGGAGCCTGAGTTTGAAACAAATTCAAAGTGTCACAATTACCCAATAAGAAATTGAAATCTAATTAAACTGCAGCAACACCGTACGAGATTGTTTCAAAAATCACCCTCTCTAGCAGGCTCAAAGTTATTCAATTGTCTGCCTTCAAATATAAAGAGTATCCCATAAATGTCTACTTTCAAATGGAAAGTTAAAGAATACGTTTCAGAGGGATGTTTTTATTCTATCAATGAGTATTTTGAGTATACTTCCAAATAATTGTGATCAATGTACTTGTAATCTCTATGTTATTTATTAACTCCATGTTATACATCTACATGTTTTTTTTTACTTGACGTTTCCTATATTATTGTTAAATGATCATTTCAAAGGAATAACTGAGTTCTTCTCACAACAGGTGACAGCCAGATTGAGTTTACTCCCAAATTCAGCTGTTTTTTTTATAGGAATAAGAGTTATAAAAACATAAAGATTTTTTGGTTTTGTTACTAAATGAAATTAATAAACTGTAATTCAATTATTTAAACATTCTGTGTAATGATGATGCAATGTTAGAATGTTGGGTGTGTTTTTTTCTTTTTTTTTTCACAAACAATAAATGTTTATCTTTCATTTAAAATAATTTGCAGCCAACATTTTACAAGAAATGGATGATTCAGTGAGGCATGGCCACCCTGTAGGCCTCATTTCATCTTTCATCAAAGAAACAAATGAGCTGAAAAAAATGTTGTTGAGTCCTGAAAAAATTGTATACGAAACAGCAGGACAGATAGTAGTTTTTTTAGGTATGTATGGTTTTTAGGTTGTGTAGAATTTAACCTAACTTTTCATATGAATTAGGTCACTTGAATCCATCAAGTTTGGTAATGGCTACACAACATTTGCTTCAAAATGCAACTACTCATGATCAGTTAGTGTTGTTGCTGAATTGCCTGACAAGCGATCTTATTGACAAAACTGCCCAACCGTATTCAGAGAAAGGAGGACATTTTTCGGTGGTACTGGAACAAATATTGAGTAGGCATATTCAGAAATTTTTCACATCAAATGAGGAAAATCTTGATCTCTCACAGATGTGGAAAAACCTACTAACATTATTGCGGTGAGTGTTTGATTGTTTGTGACCCAGTTGAAATTTTCATAGATATTTATTTTAACAATTTCAGATGGGAGAAAAGTGGCAGAGTAACCTGCCTCAATTCTAGAATTATATCGAGAACAATAGAATCCAACTTAACAAATTTAACATCGCTATTCACCAGTGAAAATCTTCATATGCATATAATTGCTGATATTTTAGATACCATGGAAATTCCTAATCCAAATGAATCTTATAGCCCATCCCTTCAAGTTATATTGAATCTGACCCAATCCACTGTAAATTATTTCTTTGCCTGTTGTTATGATGATGGTAAGCTTGCACAATAATTTGTAACTTCAACATGTTATTTTTCTTGTTTCAATCTAAATTTGTCAAAGCTGTAATGAGTATAAATACAAAACAAATTTACTGTTTCCCCGACAATTAATTTTTCACATTAAAAATGAATACTTTTTGAAATCGTTTAGTTTTGATATTCTATGAACCAGTGCTTATTTTTGAAGAGTAAATTATGGATACATAGAAAACTGTAATTTCCCATATTTTCAAGAATCATTTTTCTAATCAATATATAAAAAAGAAGAAGAATAAAGTTTTTTCTTTCAAAATTATTGCAGCTGTCAAAATGCCTTACTTTTTTGACCAGTTAAGTGCTAATTCAATATAACTTTATTGTTTGAGACAAATGTTGATCCAGGTTTTCAATGAATTTTGGTTTCCACTTTAAGAAAATAAGAGTATCTGTAGCTGTTACAATCATTACATCATTGAATTGAGAACTGAAATGATTAATTGGTTTCAGGAACTTCAAGAAAATTAAAAGGATTTAAAAAAGTTAATCGAATACTGAGAAGACTCTGTACCTATTCCATGGTTGCTAAAGTATTGGCTTTAAGGGAACTATTGGAAAGGGCATTATTCAGAACAGATAATGTTCTTTTTGGAGCTAATAACAATGAGCATGACCATGAAAGTGAAAAAAGCCTTCTGAAGCAAAATAAAAAAATAGTAAGTAAGACTTTGTAAATAAAAAAGTGAATGTTTTTCTGAAGTGAAAATTTCACCCAAAAGATTCGTCATACATACTTAATTTGTATTTTGTATATTATTTATTTTATATAACATAGATGTTATTGTTAGTTTGAAAAATTAGTCTACACCTCAAAATTATTCTTAAAAAGTTATCTACTGGTCAATTCATATGCGAATCTATGCATGGGGATTTCGTAAACAGTAGTATTAAATTATGTCAAAAAATCGACTCCCAACTCGTTTGATTCTGAAAATATATGAGAAAATCCGAAAAATTATAATTTCTATATTTGGACGTATCTTCTTTGAAAGCAGATACATTGAAAATCTGTTCAAATTCTGTCATGGGAACTTACGATGGTAAATATTCGTAATATTGCCGACACCTTTTTTTGCACCAAAAAAGATACCCATGATTATATTCAACACGTCATCTTTATACATTGTTCCACCTTATAAATTCTCGTCAGTTCGACGGCTTCACTAAAATATTACAATCGATTGGGGTTGCAAGGTTGCCATCACCTCACTGTAAACCACAGCGTAAATTTTGTCCGCCCTGGCAGTGGTGAATATTTGAGATATTAATTTTCTTGATAATTACTAAGATGTTATTAAAATAGAAATGTAGTGTGAAAAGAAGACAATTGTCAGCATCCGACTTGAATCGAATGCATTCTGCTCAATTGTGACTACTGCATGAGTATACTATGTATTCGATTTCAAAATTTCACAGCTACAAAAGTTTTAATAATAATAATAATAATAGCCTTCATTACCCAATAGTTGAAAACCATTCACAGGGTTAACTAAGTATGTTAAAAAGAAAGTAATATCGATCCTTATAATTACAAAGTTACAATTTGAGAAAATGAATAATAAAATTATAATTTTTGGGAAAGAAAGTTTTTGGCTTTCTACTACTTCATCTTGATACAAAAAACAAGGATGAGGGAATCTTCCAAGGAAAGGAAGGAAGTAATCAATTTTAAAATAAGTAACTCCATACATGGATGTGTAGATCATGCAAAGAAGTAACTTTCAGACACAAACTGAAAGAAAGTCCTCCTGAAACAGCTAAGTGCAGTAATTTATATAGAAAAATTATTCCAGCATATTTTCTGCGTAATTCAAGACTTTCAATATTGAATGTTATGGTAAGAGATTCATATGGATCGATCCTATAAGATTTGAAGTAATTTTAATAATTTTAGAAAACGACGTTGAACTTTTTCAATTAATGTATTATAGCAATGGAGACCATAGAACAGATCCATATTTTAATTTTGCCTTTACGAACTTTGAAGCCATAAACTTTCAATTCTTCATTTACTTTTGATCTAATGTGGTCGGAAAAAGACAAATTTTGATCAAAATATACACCAAGATCTTTAATTGACTTACAGTGAAATGGTATCTACTCGATAATTGTACTTGATGACTGACATTTTCCTACTATAAGACGCTATTTTACATTTGGATGCATTGAGATATAGTTTGTTAACTTCACACCAAGTCTGTATATTTTCTAATTGTCGTTGCAATGTATTACATTCTTCGATAGTTTTGAACTAGACTCATGATGATACATTGAATATGTAACCATCGAACCAGTATTAGTAAATATTCTATGTTTTAGAAAGTGGTTGACAGTGTTTCTCGGTGAATGTAACAAGTTTAAAAAGTTCATTGTTTCAAAAGGTAATAACAGTTTGGAAATATATGGGAGAACAAATATGATATCTGTATCAGATATTGAACTTCTCGGTTAATTCAAAAACATCTAAAACTAGACAACTAAAATTAGTGTAAGGAAAATGAAATACAAACAATTTCTGTAGGATGTACTTTGTATTTTTTTTAAACAATGTGTGCTTGTTACAATCATTGATTGTTTCATTACTTACACTACTCAGGTATACAAAAGATCTGTGCTTAATGTTTGTTTTTTGGAATGAACCATTTTGGTTAACCAACGTTTTGCTGTTCTGAAAATAATCAAACTGAAATATTCTAAGATAGTTTCAACAGTGTCAAAAAAAAGGAGGGCCACAAATGAACAGCAGAAAGTTTAAGAATACTGATTTGTAAATGAAACTAATTTATTGTGACCTAAAATGAAAATGATAATAGCAATAATATGTGTGATTGATGACTTGTTTATTTTGTGGTAATTCATGATCACTTCAATGAAATTAATAAAAACATTTCTTGTTCGTATATA
>NW_019292702.1:32430-60579 GCF_000500325.1 Leptinotarsa decemlineata
TATATTGTGTTTTTTATTAATATTGTTAATTTATTTGGTACCTACTATAATTACCACGATTATTACTCCGTTTTCATAAGGCCCACCTAATGACTACAACGATTAGGTAAATTACGATATTGCAAAGTTTTAATGAAATAAATAAAAAATGTGTATGAATATTTTAACTAATTGTACTAAGAATTTTTCTTTCATTCTTAACCCTCTCAAAAATTAATAAGCACGCCCCCGATTTGCTGTCAACTGGGCTTACTTCTACTCTCAATCATTATTGGTTTTAGTATAGATTAGTATAAATATGAAGAAATAATTTTTCTTGTACACTGAGAAAAATATTTTCAAAGAATTATTCTCGGATGTTTTGTTAATCAGGTTTGTAGCATTAGGAGGTGTAACAAATTCTTAATTCAAACTCGTAATATATTTTTCCATGTTGGAAAATGGAAGCTGTTCTGTTTTGGGTACATTCGCATGTGTAACAAGAAAATTATTATTTTTATATGTAGGTGAATGAACTGTCACCCATTCTCAATGAAAATTCCAAAATGTTCTGCTCTAAATAGACTATGGCTGTGAAAGCCTAACTTCTTCTTCTCGGTTGAAATTTCATCAAGGTGGTGATTTATTGAAGAGTGTAAGTTCTAATTAGTCTCTGTGTTAAAATCATCAATGAAATATTGTATAATTTTAAGAATACGAATTTTAAGACATGAATAAGGTTTATTGGTATGCATAATCTTAACTTCTAACAAATTATTTTAATTAAATGTCAAGTAAACAGAACAATTGTCGAAACAATAAGCAATAAAAAAATAGTAAAGAGTTTGTTAGGAGGAAGTAAGATAGTAATTATTCATGATAAATTCCTAACGGTGACAATCTGATTGGTAAAATATACATCAACATAATATATCTTCAATATATTAAAAAATCATCAACAAATAACCGTTGAAAATATTGAAACATTTATAAAACATCACAATAAATAACACTCTGTCTTTTTGAAATATAAGTAGAACAAACTTAATAGTTATCTCAGTTTTTTTCTTTGGTAATCCAATTTGTTAACAGTATGTTTATAACAAAATGTTTAAAGCTTTGGCTGAGGATTTCAGTGTCAATATTTTTTGGGTTTGAAGGCCGTCGATTTTTTGAATTTCTTCCTGACGTTTCGCTAGCGCAACACACTCATCGGAGATTAACTCAAGATGTATAAACCTCTGAAGAAGCTAGCCACTCTCGCCAACGAACCGTCAGGAAGAAACTCGAAAAATCGACGGCCTTCAAACACGAAAAATAGTGACACTGAGTATGTTTATATATCTCACTGAGTTTTCATCTATCTCGAAAACCCCTTCAATAATCATGTAAATTCACTTTCAATCTCTTGAATTCCTTGTCTGTGAGGAAATTCCATTTGTAGCCGAGCATTTGAGAAACTTCTTTCTCGACAGATGCATATGATCGGCTGTTGCTCTTGAGCCAAGAATAGAATTCATCTGTCCAACCCACTTCCTGTTTCCAGTCGGATCTGAGGATTACAGCATTTCTCCGGATGAACAACCATTTGAGGTTTCTACCATAGTAAGCAAGAAGTAGTACAGTTGCTGTTGAAATTCTTTCGGTGACTATCTGAAATAAGGGAAGGTATTTACATAGTTATATGGTGAAGTTAGAAGTATGGAAATCTGGAGGAGCAAATGTTTGAAAACCTTCATTTGGTAAAGAAATTAAATGATCGAATTTATGAAAAGGCAAGTAGCTGTATTGTTGACAGCAAATTTGGGTAAGTGAACTCATAATAGTAAAATTGTTGAAAAGGATATTGTGAAAATAGTATAAAGGAATGGATCTGATATACATTTTAAAATTTTTGACATGGCCATTAAAGACCCTCTGACGTAGTTTGGATTTATATTACTTAAAATATATCCCGTGTGTCAAATTTTAGTTCTTTGCCAGTAAATTTTGGCAAGTAAACTTAAATTTTTGAAATAAGAAAATTGTAGTATGAATCTAAGTTAACATGACCACTAATGATTCTATAATGTATTACTTGCTTGTGTCAAATTTAGATCTTTAATACCACTGGAAATTCCAATGGAATCAAATTTTAGGGATGGGACAGTTGGTAATACTTCAACTTGCTTCGATAAGATTTCTGAGTAGATACGGCATCATTCCACAAGTAATAATAATAATAATAATAAATCGACTTTATTCATCAAAAATAAATTAGATGAACAGGCGGATTATCAGCATAAGCTGTTTTTCAAATCAACCTAGTTTCGCAAAGCTTAAGTTTGAGTTGTGTAGAAAGAATGTCTCTATTGGGAAAAATTTGTCTGAGAATGTTATAAGACGATTTACAAAGATGACTGGTATGTTCAGAAAATCTCAAATCCACAAACCCAAGTTTTTGCATTCAGAAGTGAAAGGCAAGGCAACATCATTTATGTGACTCCAATAATCAAAACAACCAACTTGACAGAGTGGTGTGGATAGAGTCTATGGAATTCGAAGAGAAAATCTCGATATTTTATCCGTTTTTCCACCTTTTTTCGATCGAAATTCGTCTCGCCAGGAGTTGAAAACTCCACGACAAATATTGTTTTGCACTGATGGTCAAGAAGATCTACATCAGGCTTATTAGCTTGTGTGAGCCTGAGGGTGGGAAACGAATAATTCCAGTAAATTCGGCACTTCTCGTTCCCCACAACATATTCAATATCCCCCTGAACGTAGGGTATTACCGGTGTCCCGTCAATACCGTAAAAGTACCGTAGGTGGTAAAAAAGCACATTTAGATGCTCAATCAACGAACTTTTTTTTGAAGACAGATCACTGGAATCTAAAAATAACACTAAATTTCCAGGAGTGTTCATTGACCACAATTTAAAATTTGTGGATCATGTTAGGCGACTCACTAGAAAAGTCTCCTCTGGCTTTTATGCGGTTAGAGTGATTTGTAAAGAATTGGGGTTGAGCACTGCAAAGATGGCGTACTATGCACTCATAGATTCTCACTAACGCTATGGAATACCGTTTTGGGGAGCATGCAGTCCAATTTTATTCAAAAGTCTACTAATTTTACATAAAAGGGCAATGAGGTATATAGGAAACCTCAAACCAAGAGACTCCTGTAGAACCTTCTTCAAAAAACATAATATTCTAACGGTTATTGCGTTATTTATACTGGAATCTGTGTGTTTAATAAATAAGCATATATTAAATTTTGCTGCATCCTCTTCCCATTATAACACCCGAAACAGCAGACATACTCCGAAACACACTGTGCCAACTAAAACATCACCAGAGACTCCATATTTTACAACGGTGAAAAAATGCACAATCATTTGCCTATGGACATAAAATCTGCCAATATAAATGACTTCCATTTCAGGAAATTAGTCAAACAATTTCTATCTGATGAACCTTATTATACTTTGGATGAATATTTTAACGATACTTTTAACTGACTTACTCATATATTTTAGCTTTATTTATTAAGGAGCTCCTAAGTTGTTACTTTTTATGTCTACTCTTTCATAAACTTGACTTTTACTGTTTTATATATACATATCTTTTGTATCCTCCATTTTAACATAGTTTGTACCCATGCAACATTTTTATTTTACTGTCATTCTGTATGTATTGCATTTTTTTAAGTATAAGTAACAATGAAAGATTTCAAATCGTTGAAATTATTACCAATGCTTCTACATCCCATACAGGTTCGATCATAACCTTTATTGCTATTATAAGGTCTTTAATATATTCGTAGTGATATGACACAAGAGTGCTTGTATCTCGCCTTACAGACATTACATGGAACCATCAGTGGCCTGAAGACTTTTGATTGCTACATTTACAAGGTACGTTTGGAGGCATTTCCAATCCTTTTGGATACTTAATAATAATAATCAGTGCACAATGCACTGATCCACCACAGGCTAAAGATCCTATCGTTAAAAAAGGCGGCAATATTAACGAGGTTATAAATAATTTAATGTTGCAATACTTTGTGCACTAGAAGAAATTAATTTTCGAATCGGATCTAAAAAAATGTCATGACTAAATCACACATGCAATTGAAATTAGTATATATCAAAACAGTGTAGTACACTGTAACTATGTATATGGTGTTGATTCTGTGATTCATGTAAAAAAAATGCCTAATGCCTATTTTGTGACGTTTTTTAGAGTTTATTATTGTCAAGACCGCTGCCAGAAATGTATTTAGGGGGAAAGAGTTATAAATACGAAGTGTTTGAATATGAAATGCTACGAAGCAAAAGTGATTTGATGGTGCACCTTTTATTAATTTAATAACGTGTCTATGAACAACTATTGAAGCCAAAGTATTCAGTCTGTTTTTCCAGTTGAATTTCTCAAATAAGTTTCCAATCCCCCAACATTTGAAAAAGATCGTGCTATTTATTTATTTATACACTGTTCTACAGATTACACCCAACTAGTGGAACAGGGATATAAGTCAAATAAAACAAATCAACAAGGGAAACCGCATGGACATTTGGGATAACTTGAATATCCATAAATTCAACAGTCATAAATCACTTATCGAGGAACAAGTACAAATCAAAACAACAAGATCTCACATTCTCACACATGTTACGTGTGTGAGAATGTTCACATGTTCCGTAACATGTTCCATATGTTACGTATCTCTACGCTAGCTTGGCTAAATGCGTTGTTGGACAACATATACGCGGCTTCCTTGAATTTTCTCCTTAACCAGTGTTCTTCTTTGTGGATGATTTCAGCTTGAGCCCACTTGGTATTATGTTGATGAGTCCAAACATGCTCTAACATTTCGGATTTCCTGGTTTCTCCTCGCTGTGTGTGTTTTTTGTGCTCAGCAATGCGAACTATCAACTCCCAACCCCTAACTCCCGCCAAACGGTCATTTCTCGCTAAAACCAATGGAACGAAAAGAGGAAAGAGGGGATAGGAGAAAAAGTGAAAGCACCCGAATATCCTATAAATAGTCAGATCTCGGAGGAATAAGTTCAGTTATCACCCGAAGACGATTGTGTATACTAACAATCGAAACGTCGTGACGTAACTTGGTTTGGAATCTTTTGATTTTTATGTATTTTTTACTCTCTATTTTTATTTTTTATTTTTGTTAATAATATTTTTTAATTTTCAGCTTCTATTGATATTTCAATTTTTTTTCAGTTTTTCGTCGTTTAAAAGTAATTTATTATTCATTTGAGTAGTGAAGTAAAAGAGTTGTTCATAATTTATATTGAACGAATTAAAATATTTCTCTATTCGCTCATATTTATATAACTCTCATTCAAGATCATTTGATAGTTGTAACATTCTTTTATGAATTGATCTCAACTAAAACTTTGATAAAGCAACACATGTCATTATTCTGAATTTTCATCGATATCATCTAAACATGGTCGAAGGATGTCCCTGTATAATGTCGTACACAAAAGTCTAAAATTAATAAATTGGCTCACAAGTCAAAATTATGTATCATGTTATACAGACAATGTTATACAGATTACATTCAACACACTGAACATTCTATTAATAATAATGTTGAATCTTTTTGGAAATTTGTAAGCAGCAAAAGGGAAAATAATACTATACCTAACATAATGACTTCTGGTAATCGTACTGCTACCAATGGGATCGATATTGCCAACCTTTTTGCTAATCAATTTTCTTCCGTCTATACAAGTCAATCTTTACATCCTTATGATACCAATATTACATCCATGGTTAATGTGTCCAATTATCATATTGAAATCTCTAAAATTTACGAAAANACTAGCCCTGAGGCAACACGTTGTTTGTTCAAGGCCATTAGGGCTTGTCTGCTATCAGTGCAGATTGTTATGTTTTTGCCAGAAAATCCTTTTCTGGTTATTTCTTTTGTGGCGATTGTAGTGAATTTATTTTTCAGCACCCTGCAGCAGTGTGTACCTACAGCGAAATATTTTTTCGTGAAGCTGGTCTTATTTACGAAGACAAGCCAAACCACTTGCTACGTCTCAAGGCAGAGCAATTAGATTAGTATTCATTTACTATAATTTGCCCTTAGTTCAGTATGAGTACTAACTCATCTTCTTAGTTGTAGACTTATTGTGTGATACCAAATACTATAAAAGTGATAATTGGGAACATTGAAAAATCAAAGTTGAAAAATATTTCGTAAAAATTGTTACTTTCAGTAAATTGATGTATGTAGCCGTTACTACGTGGTAGGAAATAATAATGAAGGAGAAAGAATAAAAATTTATGTTTTTTACCACTTTTATTTGTAACTAACATTTTCTCAAGCCTAGAAATGATTATTTCGACGACTGAATATTCCCTCACATGAAATAAATGAATATAAAACGAATTTAGGATTTTCAGAGTTCGAATAATTATTATTGAACATTTTCACTATTCAATTTGACAGTCGAACTATTTAAACAAGTTATTGTCACATCCATCCTTTTGTTGTTTAAATATGATTCAGATCATAATACAACATTAACCTTGCCGAAATTCAGTTGTGAAACTCTTTTGATATTCGAGTAGATTATTGAAAATAGAAGAAGATTCGCCATATGTATTGAATTTTTCAGCCTGGTTTAATATTCAAAAGTATTTCTTGGAAAAACAATCTCAGTTTGTCAGTTTTCAATCTAAAGAAGTAAATTTCCAGAGGCTCGAGACCTACGCCATTTTTGCAAAGCTGAAATTTTGAGAAGGTGTGTATTATGCACTCGATTATTAATTTTATTGGGAATTTTATGCTTGCATAGGAGCAAATTATTTTAGAAATAGTTCATATTTCATAAACGGTCAGAGAGAGGTATAGGACATAGCTGATCAAAGTGGTTCACATTGGTTGGCTGATGCAGAATTCAAAAAAGATATAATATAGAGGATGTTACCTTTGAAATTTCCAAGTTGATGTCTGTTACATGTAGATGTGGTAACAATGCGGTGATGAAAATACTTTCAAACGATAGATCACAGCCATCTACATTGAATACAAAAATTTGAAACTCTCATCTTTTTTAGTTCTCTAGATACGTCTAATAGACCATCGAATATGGAATATCCTGTATACCATGCAGGTAAATATTAATTGATGTTGATTACTATCTTTTTGATACTTCCTTTTGCTATTATTATTTTTTTCTGTCGTGCAATATAATTTTTGAAAACAATGCAAACAGTACTTGTCACTTGAACACCTCCCGTGAAAGTATCTATGAAAGAGAGACGAATCTCCAACTTTTCCAGACTATCAAGGTTGCAAGTGATTTCCTAGTCTCCAATTGGGTAAATTGTTTCTTTTGCATAGAAAGCAGTAGATCCAGGCTATGCTTAGGGACGGAGCTCCATACTTATGAACAATACTCAAAGGAAAGTCTGATCTGACCTTTACAAAGCATCAAAAAATGCTGGGATGTGTAAAGTTTTCTGGTTCGTAACTGTGTTTGAAACTTCTGAGAAGCAGCTTTGAAAATTCCAACGACGTGATTGTACCAATACATATTCGTGCTCATTTTGACCCCCAACAGGAAGCAGGAAGCTGAATTGTCTGACCTGACATTATTATATTCGGTTCTGAGACATTTATCCATTTGGAGATAATCAATGCCTGGGTTTTTGTGGCATTGAATTGAACCAGGTTACTTTCACTCCAATTCTAAATCACTTCTACATCCTCGTCAAGATACGCAACCTCCCGCTGCCGGTGAAGATGTGCATCCGATGCCGATGGTGTGGAAACTGAATAGAATGACGAGACAAGTGTGCTGTCGTCAGCAAAGCAATATTTCGAATATTTGTTTTTCCACAATGGGTCGCTGATATACAATAAAAAGAGGGTCGGAGACAACATGGATCCCTGGGGAACACCAGAGTTGATGAAAGTATTCGAGAGATATCCATCGCGTCCACTTGCCTGTTTTCAATATTTTTGTCACTATATTTTTCTACTCTGTAAGTTCTGAGTTGCTGTTTCAACAATACATACGTCTATTTGTGAATTATCCGATAATGATATATATTCATAAACGTACTTCAATGTTGAATATTTTCAATTATGGAAATATATAGAAAAAAAGTGATACAAATTATGAAATTATGGAAGAACAAAAATTAATTGGGGCTCCTGGGCTACTTGATTGATTGCAGTGGCGCATTTGCTTTTTCAGCTGCAGAAAAACCCGGAAACATCTGCAGTAGCACCACGTCATCCGAAGATCTTGATCTGCCAAAGTCCTCTTGTTTATAGAATGAAATGTAGGGTGTCTCCAGAGGCTCCAATCAATTCAAGATATTGCCAGGTTATTTAGTTGAATATTATATGTATTTGACATGCTCTCTCACATACAGTACTCAGAACTGATCTGGAGTTCCTGGCACTCGTGAGTATATTTTAATTTTTTTCTATTTCACACACATAATGTATAGAACTCTTGTTCGACATTCCAACTGTGCAAACTTCTGCTCTTCAAAAACAACCAGACATTATCATTTTCACATTCGCACGCAATATCACATTTCATTTTTGTCTACTCCACGCACTCTATCACATTCGGTTACCTAATGAGTCGAAAGGCACTTTTTTCCAGAGAAAATTTTCCAGAACTGCGAAAATTACGATGAGTGAACATGAACCCGCAGAGGAAACTTATTTGGACTTTTGCGTGGTAGACGATAATTTTGCTGAATAAACGGGAACCTCACGCTCTAACATTTATTCAAAGAGGAACGATAATTATCAGGGGAATGAAACGCTTTCAACCATTCAAAGAGTATTCTTGTCAATTTCAGTTCCATTTTGAGGCCTAGTAATCTCATTCGTTGGAAATTATTACTGGAAGTGAGAAAGTGGCAAAGTTCCATTAAATTCATAGCTGGCGTTATATATTATGAACGAGCTCTTTCAGAGAAGCCAAACTGAGTTTCATTCGATGCTTAAGGACCTGACACGATTTGTAATTGGAAGTACTAAACGTTCATTGCCTCCCAGTTTAAAGGAATGCTTGGGGTTGAAATTAATGGAAAATGTTGTATCTGCTTCCATCTTTCACTGTATACAAATGTCACTATATAATATACTGCTTTGCTGACGATATCACACTTGTCTCGTCATTGGATTCCAGAACATCGGCTGCGCATACCCTAAAGCTACTGTATTCCATTCAGAAGAGAGCCATTCTTCTGATTTGATACGTGAACGTCACTTGCAACCTCAATAGTCTGGAACATCGGAGAGAGTTTGGGGATTTGTCTCTCTTCTATAGATACTTCCACGGAAAGGGTTCAAGTGACTTGACACATTTCATTTCACCAAGAGCGGTACATATCAGAAATACGCGACGGACTGTGGGTGCTCATCTTCTTGAGTTTCAACTCGAACTACCAATTATTTGAAAATTTCTATCTTCTATCTTAATAAATCTAGGATGCCTCCAAGCAGTCTGCGGTCTTTTGAAAGTCCATATTGTTAATTTCGATTGACGTCAACAAGTTCTCTCCTTCTTTTGTTTAGTCATGGACTTGTTTTTCATAGTGAATAACGTGAAGTGAAAAGTGAGGTACAGGAATAGATACCTGGTTATGGTAATGTCATAGTTAGAATTGGTGTGTATGTCTGAAAGGACCAACGGAACAGATGCCCTGAAAAAGCTTCCCAATGAAAGCGAAAGCTTGGTAGAGTAGAGTAGAGTTTTGATTTTTTGACTGAGAGACCCAGTAATCCATTTTACTGTATATACAGGGCTGTTCAAATTCGTTTCTGTACATGGAGATCTCGTAAACGATAAGAGATAAGAGTGTCGGTTAAATTGTGGCAAAGTTGCGTATTTTAGAGACCTATTCAATGATGTGAAAAAATCGAATATAGCTTTTTTGGTTCTTGAGATATATAGGAAAAACCAAAAAATCCCAAATAATTTTTTTGCCTATATCTTCTTTATTCGCAGACATATTGAAAATCTGTCCACATTTTGCTATCGGCACTTGATATCAGAATATCATGGGCATATTCTGATCTTTTATACAGGGTGTCACCTGACTTGGGCCACCCCCATCTTTGAATTTTTAAATATTCTTCTCTCCAGAACCAAAAGAGCTATATTCGATTTTTTCACATCATTGAATAGGTCTCTTGAATACGCAACTTTGCCACGACTTAACCGACACTCTTATGTCTTATCGTTTACGAGATCCTCACGAGAATTTCATTTTGTCTCCGAAAAATTATCACCTAATCGATACAATACACACGTCGTTTGGAATGAATGATATTCAATCAAAATGATGAAATAAATTAGACTAAATAAATTTCTTTGAAGTAACAAATCTTTTTTTTCCGTGTAGACAGCTGTTTCAGCCTATTGGGCATCGTCAGTACCGATTGAAGACAAAATGTGAAAAACCAGAAAAGTACTTGGTAAAAAAAGCTGCCTAAACGCAAGTGAAACATAAGTGGAAGCTAACCTAAAATGCCATCGGAAAAGCGAATCCAATGCCATCGTTTTACCGATGGCATTTCAGGTTAGGTTAGGTTAGAGCGGTTTTATTAAATAAAACCGCTCTATCCATTGATTCTATCTTTACCAAAATAAAAGACAAAACACCTCTTACTCATCAATCAAATGTTATATATTCTATCCCTTGACAAAATTGTGACAGCATATACATTGGTCAAACTTCCAGATATTTGAAAGACAGCATTTCCTCACATAAAAGCGATAGCAGATTAGCCCCACATAGATGTGAAAATTAATTTATATTATATTAGACAATGGAAGTCCGAACTGATGAAATACACCACGAAATATTGTCAACCACCTTTAAACAGAAATTATATGTTCTCAGTTTTAAATCAGTTCAAAACGATTGTAACTATTCTAAGTGTTGTATATGGCGCACAAAAGTTCACTGTGAAAGTTCTGGAAATTTCCCGGATGTTGTTGCAAAATTGTATCGAAGATATGGTCAGTTCTATATATGATTATTTTTAAATACCAAGTCCTTGTATGTAGTTGATGAGTTTCAGGAGTCCAAATTTATTTTCTGGGTAAGTTTTCACTATTATCTTTATGATAATAATATATATTCATTGATTATTACTGATTTTTTTTCTAAGTTTTGTTCACTTCATACTTTTTAATTATGTTTTTCAATTCACTCAATCTTTTTCACGTCTAACTCCTCTTGGCTTGGCTTGACAACACCCCACGTTGATATTTCCTTGGTAACACTCAATTTGAATTTACTACAGGAAAAGTCATGCAATTGACTTTGATTCTGTCGAAATTTCAGCTGAAGAAAGGAATGTTTCAAAGAGACTATTCTTGAAATGACATTCATCTCACAGTCGCAAAAATGCAGCTCAGGTCAAGTGATCTCTTTCCCCATACAATTTAATGACATTTCTGTTTGGTTTCTAATCTGTTTGAGTTTCATGTGGTTCAAGCATGAAATGAATTCAAATATCTATTCAAATTGTGATTGACTATATATTTTTTAATCACCATCATTTTACTTTATTAGGTACTTTCAAATCATATTATTGATTAATGTATTTCAAATACTTGACGTTCAACAATTTTATATTTTGTCAACTCCACTTGAGTATTGTATTGGTATGTTGAAGGATTCAATAAACATTATTTTTATCATTATATTTCTTCACAAAAACTCAGTTCTGAAATGATCTCTCCAGGAATCATTTTGCAAAAAAATCTTCATGTGCTTTTATGACGAATACTTTTGAAACCAACATTCACTTAAATGCATCCCACTCATTTCATCACTATGAATACTTCACTTCCAGACGATAACACATAGATTGAAATTAGATTTAAACTTTCAGTTTTCGAATTTTCATTTCTGATTACAACTGAGGGTCACCCGTAAATGAATGAATAAGTTTTTATCGAATGAAAACTAGACGAAAATGCAAAGAATGCATATCGCTCAGTTTTCATGAAATAAATAACCACAGTTTTTCTGTTGTTTATCCTGATATGAGTCCGCGGAAAATAGCTTCAGTTCACGCTTCACTCCATTCTCTTTATTTATGCGGTCGATTCTTCATCCATTTCCTGAAAGCATTTTCAACTTGAATCTTTCGCAGGAATGAAGCTCTTCACTAAATATACTTTGCTCTCGACAGATCCGTATGCGGATATTTTTTCTGGTAATTATCGAATTTGCTTTCATAAAGGAGTTTGGTATGATGAACTGAACTCAAATGCGGAACAAAAGCAGAAATATCAGAATTTCATCCTCTGCGGATCTACCGAAGCAAGTGTGAGTGGGTATTATTTTCTCTGAGGATTTGAGTGATCGTTGAAACTTGAAACACTTTTATATGTTGTTTTTTTCAACTAATCTTCAAGATGAAATATCTCCGCTTTAGATTGATGTGAATTCGGTCTGTTATTGTTATACATGGCTTTATGATTGTTTTTGTATGTAGCCGCTTCTCTTAACTTTTCCTGTACAAAATGTATTTTTGTCCGATAGTGAAAAAATAGGTTTTTTATCGGTCTTTTTTGGGTATTTGTTACCTTCCACAATATGAAAAATATAAATATTATAATGGAGAACTTTATACAAGTGTAATGTAATGTTGTAGAAGGCATCAGATCAATTTGATATGTTTATCGAAAGGAAACACATACAAATAGATACATTCACCATCCATCGAATCATTTTGTGAATGTTAAACAAGGTATAATAAATTGCCTTCACAACAGAGCTAAAACGAATGCAATTCAACCGAAAATTTCAATGAAGAAATATCATTAATTAAATCTGTTTTGAAAGATAACGCTTTTCCAGATTCATTCATGAATTCAACAATAAATGCAATAGAAAATAAAGAGTCAATTAAAAACTAAACGAACATTCAAACAGCTTCACAAATTCAACAATATTCAACTCAACAATTACCGACTCAACATCCACCGACACCTTTCACAAATAACGTTATACCTTACATTCCAAGACTATCTGAAAAAATAAGACGTAAATAGGTATGATGTTAGAACTATTTTCGAAACAAAAAATATACTGAGATCTATTATACTCACACATACAAAAACAAAGCACACTGAAGAAAAAACAAAAAATTGTATTTATGAGATACCTTGTTCTTGTGGTAAAAGTAACATTATTGAAACTTCGAGACCATTGAAAGTGCGTGAGAATGAACATATAAAATAGACAATTGACAGTATCTAAGTTGTCAGAACACATTTGAAAATCAGACGGTGTACATCGAGTGGAATGGAACAAGACAAGAATGATTACCAATGAGCCTCACTCTAAGAGACGTAAGCTGAAAGAATCAGCGTATATTCTCATATCTGGAGAGAATTGTATTTCGAATAGCTCCTTAGAAATAGACCGTACTTGGCTACCCATCTTGAAGAAAAATTTGGATAGTGGCGAAATGGCAACAGATTGATATCGGAGAGCACCTCGTATTACATCGAATGTTTCAGTTGTCAATCAACAACATTGACATAATTTCATATTCCAAAACTTCTCTGACATCTGCCGAAGAAGTAAATGAATAAATAATCGAAAATGAATAACTGCCAATAGAATTTTTTTGTCCATTTCTGAAGACGGAGGCAGATTTTGGCCTCCAAAACGTAAAGATAAGTATTGTATTATTTCTTAGTAATTTTTTTGATAGATAAAATTGGTGAATATGACAAATTACTGATAAACAGAACATTTTTCTTTGTGAAAAATACTTTGATTTTACGCAGTAACTTATCGGGGTGAACTAAAAATGTGCCTTCCTACACTTGTATAAAGTTTTTCATTATAATTTAATATTTTTCTGATTGTGGAAGGTAGCAAATACCCAAGAAGATTGATGAAAAACAATTTTATTTTCATAAAAAAATGACTTTCGTTGAATATGAAAAAAATTTATACCTAATTTCTGTAAAATACTTCAAAATGAATATTTTTCTAGTTCAGTTTCCGGAAAACTTTCAATCTCTTCGAGAACTTAAAAAAGCTACTGAAAATTGCATTCATTTGATAATAATCGATTCGGTCTCTTCGGAATCGAATGACAATTTTGGTTTTAATGCAAATCAATGGACATTGATAATTTCACTTGGTTAGAAATTATTTCAGTTCATATTTCTTTCTGGAAGTCTAAGAACCGGTGGAAAATTGACCTTCACCCATCAGATAACCTATCGATAACTGAAACTCCTGATGATGCTAACTTGGTTAGTGGAAAACGTGTTGAGAGACAGCATTCGGGTTCATATGGGAAGTGAGCGTTTTCAATAGATTCATGCCAATGATTCCAAATTCCACTTTTCAAGTAAGGAATCTTTTTTCATGAACGAGCTGATATGATACTAAGAAATAAAAGAAATGTAGGCAGAGCCTGACTATTTAATGATGCATTACTATTTTCCATTTTCTCAATTTTATACTACTAGGTATATGCACCTACGTACTGCTTCTGGGCCCTGATGATTTTTTTCTGATACTTGAGAATCACCTGATGACTTGTACAATTTTCCAAGTATACGGAAAACACTGTAGCCTCATGGGATCATGGGGTTTTACTCTCATCTTTTTCATGACAAATCAAAAATATTGTAAACTCTAGGTTGCACAGGTTCCGTACTGGATATAGATATGCCATATTTTTCTGAACAAAATTTGAGCTGTCGACAATTTTTCCACCCCTCCAGGGTTTTCAGTATGTTTCCGAGTAATTTTTCCAATACTCTTGATATTTTCCATCCTATCTCTGGAGTTGATAATTCGAGTCTGACATTCGCATCAACTTTTTTGATAGATGTGTATCCTAGCACCCAGGATATAGTCAACTCATTTCTGTTTGCCTGTTTTCCTTATTACTCATAGAAGTTCAAGACCAGTCTAGATGTCACTTTTGGGTTGAGTGCCCCAAGTACAATTTGGTTCTCTGTGTAAATACTGATCCGCTCATTTCGTTGCGTATCCAAAATGATAATGTTCTTGGGCTCCAGCATATGTACTTCGGTTCTTGCAGTAAAAGGTACAAACAGAGATAAAAGCGATATCTAATTTATAGGTCGATATATGAAGTTGATGGTCTGAGAATGACATATTCATCAGCTTTTTCGATAGATGAGTATCCTAGCACCCAAAATATAATTAACTTGAATTGAAGGGGTTACATTTTCAGAAGTGATTAATTTTTGGGAAGGAACGTTTTTGGCTTTGTACTACTCCATCTTGATACAAAAAAAAGGATGAGGGAATCTTCCAAATGAAGGAAGGAAGTAATCAATTCAAAAATGAGTAACTCTATACATGGATGTGTAGATCATGCAAAGAAGTAACTTTCAGACACAAACTGAAAGAAAGTCTTCCTGAAACAGCTACTTTCATAAAAACATTGAATTACACGAAAGAAAAGAATTCTTTCGAAACAAATACTTCTATATTGAGCACTGAAATCGTAATTCATGAATGAATTGTGTGTATTTTCTATAATATTATCCAATTTGGTACTGAAGAGCCTCAGTGCAAGTGTCTTAAGTCGAAACATCGATGTATACCAGTGAGGATGACAATGTTCCATGTAAGTGCAATTTTTTACCATTCTCCAGCATATGTACTTCGCTGCTTGCAGTAAAGGGTGCAAACAGAGATAAAAGCGATATACGATCTGAAGGTCGATATATCGAGTTGATGATCCGATAATGACATATTTATTAGCTTTTTCGATAGATGAGTATCCTAGCACCCAGAATATAGTCACTATATTCCTGTTCGCCTGTTTTCCTTATTACTCATAGAAGTTCAAGACCAGTCTAGATGTCACTTTTGGGTTGAGTGCCCCAAGTGCAATTTGGTTGTCTGTGAAAATATTGATCCGCTCATTTCGTTGAGTCCCCAAATTGATAATGTTTCTGGGCTCCAGCATATGTATTTCGCTGCTTGCAGTAAAGGGTGCAAACAGAGATAGAAGCGATATACGATCTGAAGGTCGATATATCGAGTTGATGATCCGAGAATGACATATTCATTAGCTTTTTCGATAGATGAGTATCCTAGCACCCAGAATATAGTCACTATATTCCTGTTCGCCTGTTTTCCTTATTACTCAAAGAACTCCAAGATCAGTCTAGATGTCACTTTTGGGTACAGTGCCCCAAGTGCAACTTGGTTGTCTGTGAAAATATTGATCTGATCATTTCGTTGAGTCCCCAAATTGATAATATGTACATCGCTGCTTGCAGCAAAGGATGCAAATAGTGACAAAAGCCATTTCTGAGTTGAAGGTTGATATATGAAATTGATGCCAGTCTAGACGTCACTTTTGGGTTCAGTGCCCCAAGTGCAACCTGGTTTTCTGTAAAAATATTGGTCCGCTCACTTCGTTGAAGCTATGAGTTATTGATGTTCCTGGACTCCGGCATTATGTACTTTGCTGCTTGCAGTGAGGGTGTAGACGAAGACAAAAGCGAGTTCTCATTTGAATGTCGATATCAAAGTTTGGCTACGAGATGGATTGCTGCTAGGTCCATGGTTCATCTGCAACCCGGTTCAAAATTTCTGTCAGTATCGCATATGGTGCATTCGTAGAAGTCATCATCGCCATATATCAGAAAATACGGAAGATTTTATAACTGATTTATATCCGTTTTCGAAACTGCAAATCTCAATATTCAAAGCACTGCAAATGATACCCGTAGTTCCATATTGAATTCTGATATTTATTTAACAATTGCATGAAGAAAAATTCGTTGAAAATGACTGAATATTTCAAACTGATTAAATATCTCAAAAGACATTTTGCACCTCAATGTTTTCCTTGGGGTTTGTCATTTCCTGAAAAGTGAGTTTCAAAGGGAAGTTCGAAAGTTTTATATAAATGAAGTGGTTGAAGTTTGAGAAGTTGTTCTCCGACTTGAAGGTGAAGCTCTTCTGTTAGTCAAAACATTTCTTACATCGGGACGCGAGAAAAATATCGAAAGTCAAGTGGCTTTGAAGAGTGTTCGAAATAAAATGATAACTCTAAGTTTCATTTGGAAAAAAAGCGCTATGTCACCAATGTTTTGTTACTTATTGAAGTTTGAGGTTATGTGGAATCAACAATATATTCTTTAGCAAATAGCATATTCATCATTATTCGAAACGAATGCAGAATTTTTGAGGTTGTAGGAACAAACTTTTTTTTGTCATAGCACCAAATCAACTTGAATATTACTGGAGTTTTATTCCAAAACGAAAGAGTTATTATAACATCTCGACACGTGTNCATAAAATGGTTTGGTGACAAAAAGATTTCCACTTCTGAACTGTTGAATAATACTACATTTGGAATCGGGAATCAAGATGTCAAAATGAATTGTTGCTGACGAAAAATATGGAAAATACACCACTGTTCAGTATAAACTCTCTATGAGAATTTTCGTTTTCCCAGTAGCTTAAATGGTAAAAAACTCTCCAAAATATATGTAGATCATCTATTTATTCAGTTATTCCTGTCATGTAGTTCATTTTGCAATTCATAGTTGATCCAGTTGCTTAGTAGTCAATGTTCAAACTGCTTATGAGTCATGGAGAGGACTGTCAAGTGAGTGAGTATCCATCTGAGGCAGTTCTAACTAGTATTAGATTAAAATATTTTCTTGGTTTTAGATATGCCCTATAATGATGAGGAGGAACACTCCAATTTCTTGTTGTAGATGATCACTTGGGTATTTCAGCAGGATTCTACTATAAAAGAAAAATGTAAACTGAAATATTCAAAATTGTTGACATTGTTAAAGTTCATTTGAAGGGTAGGTGTTATGAAGATGTATTAGAAAATGTCGTGTCTTTTTTGAAAGACTCATTGAATTGAGCAACGCTTTGAAATAAATAACATACTACTTTGTAATTCCTCTCATTTTTCTCGACCCCGAATCTGAGACTCTAGCTGCTAGCAATCCAAACACATTTCTCCGAATTTTCACATGGACGCTTATGTTTTCTTACAAGTTAATGGATTTCTCTGGTTAGGCGTCAGTCCCGATACAATGCTCTCGGTTCCAAGTTAATTTCACGATTCGGGACTCCCGGGTGTTGTTTTCCATTGATAGTGGTTTTGTTTTTTCTCTTTATTCTGCGTTTTTCTGCTGAGAATGCTTGGCAGCCACGGTTAATGACTACTGCTGCTAAGAGGCTTGAAAGTGCAAATCGTGAAGGTGAAACTTTGTTTGCAAGGGGTGTACTCAAAAGATGCAGTAATGGGAAAAATGTGTCGTTCCATAGTTGAGAACAATATTTTGCGATTTTCAACCTTGAGTACTCTATGAATATTTTGAACGGTGAAACTATAGTTCACTTGGAATCCTGAGGCAAGATGTTGAAACAAATTCTAGTCGACAAAAAATAATTTCAAGATAATATTTGAAATCAAAAAACCTTTTTATATTCTGAAACTATAGAAAAAGTCCAGAAACGATTATTAAGAACACTCTTTTTCAGAAAACACAATGTTTGGCCTTTATTTATATCGTATTCTAGCCAATTACAAGAATTTAACATGCAACCATTGGAAGACCACCGTGAGTCCTCGGAAGTGATTTTTGTTTTTAACATTCTTAGAAAACTGAAAGTACGTGAAATTCTCTTTACTATTGATTTTATTGTACCTGACCTAAGACTGAGAAGAAGAGACAATCTATTTCGTATCTCAAACAATCCGTCTCCTCTCCAACAATGTTTCGAAACAGTTAACAAAACGGTGAGAAACTGTGAACTGGAAATATTAAGTATTACAGAGGGACAACTCCTTCGAATACTCAAATGGGCCTGAATATTTTTACGGTCATTTTATTATTTATTGTTTTGTATTGTTATATTTTATATCGATTTCAACTGTATCAATGGTACTCAATGAATACTATATGTAAGGAACTTAAAAAAAAAACTGTACATCATGTAAGTGGAAACCATTCTGTTTGTTGTTCAGTATAAATAAATTTCTATTAAGTAGCTGAAATGTTAAAAAACTCTCCAGAACATATGTAGATCATCTATTCATTCAGTTATTTCTGTCATGTAGTTCATTTTGTAATTCATAGTTGATCCAGTTGCTTAGTAGTCAATGTTCAAACTGGTTATGAGTCATGGAGAGAACTGTCAAGTGATTGACTATCAATGTGAGGCAGTTCTAACTAGTATTAGATTGAAATTTTGTCTTGGTTAGATCTGCCCCATAATGATGATGAGTAACACCCCAATTTCGTCTTGTAGATGATCACTTGGTTATTTCAACAGTATTTTACTATAAAAAAAAGATGTAAACTGAAATATTCAAAATTGTTGACATTGTTAAAATTCATTTGGAGGGTTAGTGTTATGAAGATGTATTAGAAAATGTCGTGTCTTTTTTGAAAGACTCATTGAATTATTCAGGAGACATGAAAATTTCAAGTTCTCTTCAAGAATATAGGGTTAGAATGTTATGACAAACATTATCAGAACATATATTATTTTCAGCAATGAATTTCTCAAGTGTAAACGTAGAAAAAGAAATTTCGAGTTGAAGTATTTCATTTTGTGATTTTCAGGTCATCAAACCTATCGGAAATATAGAAAAAAATGTTATAATAACAGCTCACTTAGGATTTCAATTCTTTATGACTCAAGGACTGATATTGAATATTGGATTAATTTTGAAAAATTTCAAAAATCCTCATATCTTATAATCTAAATACGAATTTATACCATCAACTAGGTTTATTTGAAATTGACAGTACCATGAAATTTCGAGCTCAAGTTATCTTTGAATTGTGAATTAACATGAATTTTCTTTGAAAAAATAGTAAATGCCAAACATTGATTTTCATATTTTTGGTAAAATCACTTATCGACAATCAAAATACATAATCATTCAAGATATACTGAATTGTATTCAATTGTTTAATATTTTTCATGATATAACTCACTCGAATAGCTAGGTACGAAAGAATGCAACTCTATATTCCAAAAAGAAGTTTCTCACAGAGAAATCAAATGAGAAATATAAGATGTAACATTCGAAAAAAATTGTGAGCCGTAACGACACCCCTGATAGATGTTAAACAACAGTAATAATATTTTTTGAAGCTTGTGATGATTGTTCAGTAAGTGCCTTAATATTAATAAAAAAAATGTAGTCGGAATATACATTTAAAAACATTTAAAATGGCTTTAATATACTAGTAGGTACACTTAAGAATCTCAGCTAGTAATTGCAATATATTACTATGGATTTCAAATCATAAATATCAATATGGAATATTTCGATGTACATTCCACCATCATCAGAAAGTTGATTATTTACCTGATTTTTTGATGTTTCTGTTAAAACCAATGAAAAAAACATTATTGCGCTGCTTGCCATCAGCTGATTTTAAAATACAATTCAGTCAAGTCTTCATGGAATTCATTTCTCAAGCAAGTGTTCAACTGTTTTACTTTTCATGAGAATGAAATTGAAATCAATTGAAAGTGAATTCAAAATTATTATCTGCTGTGAAAATTGTGTAAATTTCAATTCATCAAGAGAGTAAATTTTATGTTTAATGACCCTTGATACAGACCAAATATACGCGGGTTTGATGCACAGATGAATATTATAAAATATTATCAACCTATTGATGACTTGATAGTGTATCGTAGTGTGATTTTGATCTCTATGCAGAAGGCTGTTCACTTTGACTTTCTCAATTATCACTGTCAGACATATTTTATTTTCAATTATTTCAAAATATCATTCATTCAGTGGAATACAGGTTATGTATATTGTTGTGAAGAAGAAAACTGTTTCAAATAACTATAGACTAGTTGGTTTGCTATCAGTGACATCCAAAAATCATGTAGAAAGCCGTAAGTCACCATATCCTCAAATATTTGAGAGGCTTCAACAACTTCTTTCGGAAACAAAGATCAACAGGCGACCTTCTATCGTATGTCACCCATATTTGGAATAACGCAATCAAGAAAAATGAAGAGTCAAAAACTGTTGCGTTTGATATTTCCAAGTCCTTTGAACGTGTGTGGCATGGGGTTCTGCTGGCCAAACTGCGATGCTATGGCTTATCGGATTATTTTTGTGTGTTGCTCTCCAGCTTCCTGAAAGAATGTTCCCTGAAAGTGGCAGTCGCTGGATATCTATCGAATACTTTCACCATCAACGCTGGGGTTCCTTAGGGATCTATATTGTATCCAACTCTCTCTTCATTATATATCAACGATTCATTGGAAAAAAAACAAGGATGCAATATACTGCTTTGTTGACGGCAGCACACTTGTCTCATCATTCCATTTGGATTCCAGAACATCGGCTGCGGATGCACATCTTCACCGGCAGGTTCCACAGCATAATGAGGATCTAGAAGTGATTTCACATTGGGGTGGGAGTAACCAGGTTCAATTCAATGCCAAAACGCCCAGGCACATGTATGATAATTTTCACAACTTACATCAGTCTTGTAATGATTATTATAGGAAGTGAACTGACTGATCAATTCCAACTCTCAATCAGAATTTTAGCTCCAGAACCAAAGCAGCACATCCGCTGCATAAAAAGTAGACCTAAACACACATCTGCTGCTAATGCAGCACATCTGCTGTACAAACAGTAGATCTAAACACACATCTGCTGCTTATGCAGTACATCTGCTGCACAAACAGTAGATCTAAACTCACATCTGCTGCTTTTGCAGCACATCTGCTGCACAAACAGTAAATCTAAACTCACATCTGCTGCTTTTGCAGTACATCTGCTGCATAAAATGTAGACCTTAACACACATCTGCTGCTTATGCAACACATCTGCTGCATGAACAGTGAATCTAAACACACATCCGCTGCTCATGCAGCACATCTGCTGCACAAACAATAGAGCTGAACTCACATCTGCTGCATGAACAATAAACCTAAATACACATCTGCTGTTTATGCAGCACATCTGCTGCCTGAAGACGAAGCTCCACTGTGAGATTTCATTTTCATCTATAGATAATTGATTTGGAATATTCCGCAGTCTGATAGCATCACGGCCTCGATCTACAATGATTTTCTATACTTTTTTGACTCGAAAGAGACGGAAGAAAAAAGTTTTGACATCGCCATTAGAAGCTCAATAGAGATCTTTTCCAGAATACTGAACATGTGACACATTTGGGCAAAACTTTAGATTTTCCCAAATCTACAATTCCCAACGACCAATTCTCTTATCCAGTTTCATGGAAATTGTACTCTATATTTGGAAACGTCTTTTCTCCAGTGATTATCTTGAACGTTTCTCAAGAAAATGCTCGGATTCAGAATGTCTTGGAAAATTACCTAGAAGGACGGAATCGTGTGCTTGTTATTCCATTAACAGGGGATAATCACAACCTCCCTCGTCTCAGTCCGAGTTAATTGATATTTGCCAAACACGAAACAATCCACTTAAGTGGTATTCGTTGCTGTGGGATTATTATTTAACTCACTTCTGCGAAGATGATGGACGCTGATAATCATTTTCAGAGAAAGATATCATCGAAATATGAATAATCATACGCATTTTGAGAATCCGTTTAACTTTGTAAGAAATATATGGTCTGAGTTTACAAGCACCACAAAAAAATCCATGAGGCGCTATTAGAGCGGTACCGGTGCGAAAGTAGCGATTCACGTTGAAATATAATCGGTGGAGATTAAATTATCCGGAAGTCCATATCACATGAACGCAGTTATCCAAATAGAAGTTTTCAAACAGTGGAGTTTCAGGTGTCCTGAGTTGAACTTCAAAACGATGAACAGCCACAGTTCATCGTATATTTCTGATTTGTACCGTTTTGGTGACATCAAATGTGCCAAGTCATTTGAATACCTCCCATGAAAATATCTATAAAAGAGAGACAAGTCTTCAACCATTATTCGATGTTCCAGACTATCGAGGTTGCAAGTGGTGTTCGTGTCTTCAATCAGGCAGATAGCTCTTTTCTGGATGGAATCCAGAATGGCAACTTTTTGCCTTCGTTCTCTGTTATGATGTTATTTTAGGATGTTGGATGTAATGTTGGTATATCTATGACAATAGTTATACAATTATCGCATTATGTATTTAATTCAAGACACATTTCAGGTAATGGTAATAGATCAGTTGGACTGGTGGTCAAACTCTTCTACGAATTTCTCCTTGGACAGTGCCGCAAGGAGATTATGTTGCAAAATAAATAAATTTGTTTGGGCAGGGTACTTCTGGAACCATCCACCATGTCTACCCAACGAGCTACCACTGTTATGTGTTACGTTAATTTTTTCTTTTGTTAGTAGTCTTTTTATTTAAGTTACTGGTATTCTTGTATTTCTGTTTGTAGGTGTTATTTTTTATGTAAGGGTAAGCTCAGTTAATGCCTGATTTGAAACCTTTTTAGTGACGGATGTGACTGAATGTGTTCAGGTTGAAATTATTGTTTCTCACTACTACAATTTGGTTCGTCAAAGTCAATTTTTCATTAAAATTCTCTGTCGACTGATGAGTTTGTGGATCATGTTATGGGAAGCTGCTGATTTATGTTGATGAGGTTAATTTGATAGTTTTGTTTGTATAGGTTGGTTTGTGAAATTTCGAAATCATGTTTGTTGTTAATTTTCGTAGTCGTGAGGTCTGAAAAGTTTATCGAATTATCCGTTTTCAGTTCTATTGTGAGCTTTATTTTTTGTGAATTGGGTTGATGTATTTAAATGAGGACTCTAACTGTCGATGCTATAACACCGTCAACATACTAATATTTATTATTCGATTTTTTTTTGGAAATTGGATGTTGTAGAATAACTTTTCGAAGTTGTCCATGGAAATTTCGGCGAGGAAGGGGCTTGCGGTTCACTCATTGTAAGGCTTTCTTTGTTACTCTTGGCTCCTACAGAGCAACGTCTGAATTGGTGGCAAATTGCCAAAAATGTCTCTCCTCGATAGGAAGACTTAACAGATCGCCTCTGATCAGGATTCCTGGCCATACTGGCCTGGAAGGCAATAAGGCTGCTATCTCCCTTGCAAAGGAGGGTGCTGCAAGCAGCTTCATCGGACCAGAACCTGTCCCTGTCATTGCCATCGCTTTAGGCTTTGCCAAACAAAGATTGAAAAGCTGGATGGCAAAAAAGATTTATGGACTTCTGGCAGAGTCTTCCAGAATTGGCTCACTCCAAGGCGTTTATTTACCTTTCGAAGCTTGATACCTAACAGTTATTGGACTACAGTAGGGATGAACTGCGATGTCTAACATACCTTCTTACAGGTCACTGTCAATTGAATTATCATTTGCAATGACTCGGACTGTCGAAAGACAGTGTGTGCTGCCTCTGTTTGAAGAATTATGAAACAGCAGAGCACATGCTTTGTGCCTGCCACGCTGGGGACCAAATCTGGTTTATAGAGTTCGGTAGAGCCGTACCTTCACCTTCTGACTTGAAAGACCACTCATCATACAAACTAATCGGCTTCGTTAGGAAACTGGGATTATTTGGTCGAATGTGAATATGTGTGGGCCACAATAAACTCTTGCGGGTTGCGGTGGAGGATAGAATAGACACACTTATTTTAGACCTAACCTAACCTAACCTAACCCCTATTCATTTCCAGAGGCTTCGGCATATTCAACGTCTGTTTCTTATATTCTACAAGGAGTATGTCGTTCATAGTGTTGAAATCGTGATTGTTCTTCAAAAGGTGGCACGCATAGGTGTTACAGGCATTTATTTGCTGATTCTCATATCATTCTTCGAAAGAGATAAAAAAACACGTTATCTGTTATCTGGGATACATTTGATATCAAAAACATTATTCAATTTCTCAACTTAAGCATTTTAGACTACCGTTACAGGTAGTCTAAAATACCTCCGGTAGTTTCGAAACTGGTTTTTAAATTTTTCGGACACAAGTTTGACCAACATGAACAACCATGCAATTTTCTTTCATTGACTTTTTGTGTTGTTCGGTTTTGCATGTGAGTGGTACTTTTCTAGTTTTCAGTGACACCACATCTTTTGCTAGATAATAATAATAATAAGAAATACTCGAGGGTGTAACTGTGAGGGATATTGAATCCGTTGTGGGGAACGAGAAGTGCCGAATTTATTGGAACTATTCGTTTCCCACCCTAAGGCTCATGCAAGCTAATAAGCCTGATGTAGTCCTTCTCGATCACCAGACCGAAACGATATTTGTCGTGTAGTTTTCAGCTCCTGGCGAGACGAATATCGTCAGAAAAGAGGAGGAAAAACGGAAAGAAATATCGAGATTTTCTCTTTGAACTCCGCAGACTCTATTCAGATCACTCTGTCAAGATGGTTGTTCTGATTAATGAAGTCCTTGGTGGAATGATGCCCTCTGTACTCTCGAATCTCAAAATCATACCGGCTTGCCGCACAGATGCAGAAGGCTGTCATTGTTGGCTCACTGCGCTTGCTCAGGGCATATGATTTTCGGACTAAATGATCACTTACACCACGGTGTGGGAAGTGGTCATTGGTTGATTATGCTGGCGCGCCCTCCCGAATGTATCGGGGCTTCGGGGGATAGGGCCTGACCAGCGCACACTATGGAGGAAAAAAAATATTCATCCATGTTGCATACAAAATAGAATTAACATCTTGAAGGTAATGATGAATAAATTGCGAATCTACTGAGGGTTTAACCCTGTGTGACATTAAATTAACAAATACAAAAAATAAAATAATGTTACATATAACACAATCACAATTACTCACGTAAAACAATTTGTTATAATAGCTACAAAATCATTATTCTTTTTGTGCGCGACCTAGAATAATACTTCAGTGTGACTTCAGTGTGACTTCAGTGTGACTTCAGTGTGACTTCAGTTTCAAAAGATGTTGGAGGTTGTTGAAAAGGTGACGATTGAATTGAAGCTATTAGGTTGCTTGTAACTTTTTATCCGATTTCGTGAGTCTGCTTCGCACTGTAACATCTCAATGAAAACTCATTCAATCTGATCGAAATAAACTCTATTTGAAGAAATATTCTCTATCGCAATAGAGTATAGAAGTTGGACAATGAGTTTCTTATATTTATTTTATTAGGGTTAAAAGAATTATAGCCAGCATTATGACTATATTCATCTTCACGATTCTGATTATTATCAGAGGAATAGCCTCCCAGACACGAGTAATTCATTCAGGACTCAATCGTAGTTTCAGAGACATTTCCGATAATATCCTCACCACCGCCATCATTCCAACTCTTTATATTCACGTGATTGTGCAAGTCCTATGAGTTCCTAACCACTGGCAAGATGCCAAATAATCGTGGGGAAATCGAAAATCCTAAATTATTTCGCTCGGGGCAAATGACGAGGCTAGCGAAATGGGTCTGCGTTATGGGGCGTTGAAGAGAAGGGTCGGTCCGATTCTTCATATATTACATTGGCTCATAACATAAGTTAGAGGCGAGGCAGTGACGTAGCCGCTGGGAATTCGGGAATTGGGAATTATACTCAGAGGGCACGACTTTTTCAGAGGACGCAAATTGTTCTAGGGCACTTTTTTTCGTCAGGAAGATTGATTGACTCAGATGGCAGATTGGATAGCTGGGAATAATTACCCAGATTTTTTTTTCAGAGGAACGATACTGAATGAATTCTAATAGTAGATTCATGATGATACATGTTTCTGAAAGAATATTTTTTTCACGATACAGTTTTTCAAAACTGCTCACAGATTAATTCGGGAACTGAAACTGAATATATAATCAAACTTCACTTCTTCTACTAGTTCTTTCTAAGGATTGAGTAAAAAGCAACAGTATATTGGGTGATTTTTTACGAGGTATAGGATTTGATTTTCAAAACACCAAACATTTGAATTTATGAAATCTTTATTGGAATCGATAGAACGATCAATATAATTTAATGTTTGAACATAATTTCATGCAAATATTGTCCGCGGCTCCGCTTTAGATGGCCCATGCGTAAGGTCCAATTTTGGCACACTCTCTCTAACATAACGACCGATATTTCACGTATAAATGCTTCAATACTGGCTTCCAGAGCGTCAGTCGTTGCTGACTCATCCGTGTAGACATGAGCCTCAATATGACCCCACAAGAAATAATCCAAAGGCGTTAAATCACACGATCCAGGCGGCCAATTGACGGGCCCCAAACATGAGATAAACTGTTCACCAAAAGCGTCTCTTAATTGGACCATTGCTTCGCGTGCCGTGTGGCATATGGCACCGTCTTGTTGAAACCACATGTCAGGCACGTCCAATTCTTCCATTTTGGGCAACAAAAAGTCGTCAATCATCACACGGTATCACTCGCTATTCACAGTAACGTTCCGGCCATTGTTGTCTTTGAAGAAATGCGGCCCGATGATGCCACCGATCCATAATCCACACCAAACACTGACTTTTTCGGGATGCATCGGTAGCTCTTGCAATGCTTGTGGCTGGTGTTCACTCCAGATGTGGCGATTTTGTTTGTTAAGGTATCCATTCAACCAGAAAAGATCCTCGTCACTGAACACAATTTTTTGATAAAAATGTAGATCTTCCTCCAACTTTGCCAGCGCCCATTCACCAAATGTTAGACGTTGTTGGAGGTCGTGTGGCTTTAATTCTTGCACCAGCTATATCTTATAAGGTTTTAGACCCAAATCCTTTCGCAAAATTATTCACGTAGTGGAGTAGCAGAGGCCCAATTGCTGCGAACGGCGACAAATCGACATTTCACGGTCATCACGAACACTGGCAGATACAGCCGCAATATTTTGTTTGGTCCTCACTCCTACGTATGCTTGTTGGTGGTTTAATGTCCAATAATGTAAACTGGGTTAGAAATTCAGTAGAGTTTTTTCCCAACACCAAACCGTTATTTTAACACTTCGATACGTGTTTCGATCACCAAGTGATCATCTTCAAGTAAAAGATCTAACTGTCTGATCTTCCTGGGCCAAGAATTGGAAATAACTCTGGCACACGTCTTCTATATCTGAGGGGAACTACGTTGAAGGAAACAAAATAGAAGTTTATGCATGAATTAATATTTTTTTAAGAAAAGTGCGTAGTAGGCTTTCTGTTAATCATAATCTACACAGTGTGTTTTTTCGTATTTATACTCGT
>NW_019292703.1:0-35270 GCF_000500325.1 Leptinotarsa decemlineata
CTTTGTAATTTGTTTTCATATTTTATTTAGTATTATAGGTGGTAGTACAGTTCACTGAAATGTTATATAATGATACACTTATCCAAAAATCAGTCATTATCTGAATACAAATTTTCTTCGTCTCAACTGTTACCTGTGCATGTGCTGCTATCGCCATTTAACTTTATGATCACTGGATTTATTTCTGTTTGAACGTCTGTTTATGCCACACCTAGGAAGTGATTTGATCAAACTCGTGCTCCTCCACTTAACCTCACATCTTCCAACTTGAAAGTTACATTCTCAAAGGACACGTTGTTTTTGACAGTGGCCCAAATAAGTTCAGTAGGATTCAGATCCGGATGGTAGGGTGGAAGTCGCAAAACGTTATGTCCGTAACACAAATGGAGCATTTTTAGTCACGACTACCGAATTCACAAGTGAATTTGGGATAAACTCTCCTTGTAATCATTCACCCTAATTTTCAGAATTCATTTCTGAATGACAATCCCCTGATGTTGTGCCTGATTTGAATATAAGCCGACAATTACGTATAAAACACATGTCACCTCCTGCATGGAGAATGAGTCTTGGTGATTTTTTATGAATACTTGATCCTCAATGCTCTAATGTCCATTTTCTTCAGTGAAATTTTTTCATTGTTTTCAGCCTTTCTCCATTTCGAACCTATTTTCTTTAAAATTCTACGAAGAGATATTTCGGAAGCCACAGTTCTCAAAAAGTCATTAATTTCGTGTTGGCACTTTTTTACTGTGAAACGACAACCTTCCGTCTTATGAAAATCGTAAATAATCCGTCTAATATTGGAATACCCATNGGTGAATAAACGCCTTGGAGTGAGCCAATCCTGGAAGATTCTGCCAGAAGTCCATAAATCTTCTTGCCATCCAGGTGTTCAGTGTTTGTTTGGCAAAGCGTAAAGCGATGCCAATGACAGGTTATGGTCCGATGAAGCCGCTTGCAGCACCCTCCTTTGCAAGGGAGTCAGCAGCTTCATTGCCTTCCAGGCCAGTATGGCCAGGAATCCAGACCTGAGACAATCGATTGAGTCTTCCTATCGAGGAGAGTCGTTTTTGGCAGTTTGTTATCAATCAGGTCGTTGCATGGTAGGATTTATCCAATCTCTCCGCACACAATTCAATAGCGTAAATTTCCGCTTGAAATACAGTCGCATAAGTTCCTAGGCAGATAGATAACTCTCTCCTGGGTCTGCGACTAAAAACATCTGCATCAGAACCGAAAGGTGTTTTTGATCCATCTGTGAACCAACAACTATCTGATCTTAATATTTCCTTCTCCCGGAGGATTTAGTCTTCTCTACTCGGGAATAGTACTTTATAAGGCAGTTCGTAAGTTGACAGATGGAGGCATAAAGTCAGAGGTTATTTCCAGAATGCTGTGACTTCCAATGTCAACCAACAGTCTGTTGCACTCTGCATTGAATTGATTTGTGCAATTGACAATGTGCACAAGTCTGTATGCAGTTCATCTAGCCTCTCTTTCCAGAAAAAATGTGGAGAGGAGGTAGATCTAGAAGGATCTCCATGGCCGCTGATGGTGTGGTACTGATAGCCAGACAAGCTGGCTGTAAGCTGGCACTGTAAGCCAGAGAGCTTCGCTTGGGCCGTTTACTGTAAAGCCTTCAGCCACCAAGCAATTGCACCATAAGTGATCATTGGTCTGACAATCATAACATAAATCCAATGGATTTGTTTGGGACTTAAACCCCAAGTTTTACCACAAATCCTTTGGCATGTCCATAGAGACAGTCTGGCTTTGTGTAAAACTTTTTCGAAGTGAGCGTTCCAGGTGGGTCTTTTATCAAGGACAATTCCAAATGGAATGACCACACCATTGAGGAAAAGTGGCGTTAGATCGTCCAATTTTCTCCTCTTGGTGAAGGGGATTAACACAGTTTTGCTGGGGTTGACAGACATCTGCTCCAGCAGGCACCAACTGTGAACAACGCCAAACGCGCTTTGGGGGATATTACAAGCTACCCTTCCCGACGTGGACCTTGCCAGGATGACAAGGTCATCTGCATAAGCTTGCAGATCAACTTTTCTTCTGTCAAGGGCATCAAGTAGACTATCCACTAGGAGCGACCACACCTTAAAGGCAGCCCTTGGTGACCCTGAACCTGAAAGCCTCGCTTCGAAGAGTCCTAGTTGCAGTTCTGTTCACTAGAATGGCATAGATCCAGCCAGTTATGGTCGATTCTATACCCTTTCTAGTCAGAGACAATTCTATAGTTTTAGGTAGTGCATTGTCAAATGCTCCTTCAATATCAAGAAATACAGCAACCGCAATCTCCCTGTTGTCAAGGGATTGGTAGATTTCCTCAACGGGGTTGTTTAATGCTGAATCTGTCGATTTACCGGTTTGATAAGCATACTGGTGGTTATTCAGGGGGATGCATATTATGCTACCCTCTCCTCCTGATATGTCCGTCCAGTATCCGCTCAAATCTTTTCAGCAGGAAAGATGTAAGGCTGATTGGTCGTAACGATTTGGGGTGTGGGTCTCTCCGGCCCACTTAGGTATATATACTAGCCTTGCTAATTCTAAAACCGATAGTACTAACTTAAGGTAGTATTATCGGTTTTAGAATTAGCGTGCAGAATTTAATAGAATTTGGCATATTGGTACATAATTATATCATGATTGATCAGTAAGTTTTTAGAAGCTTACAGAGAACTGGAAAAAATATATAAATATTAAAAAAAAATACCTTTAACATTGATCCTTATGGGAAATCACAGTTTTTATTTAATTTCACAAAACTGAGCGTTCAGATTTCTATGAAAATGGTATCAATGGACAGAGAAAAATTAAATGAAGATTGTCAGTCAATGAAACTTCAGCTTCAGAGCTGGTGATGAGAGTAATTATTAAATAATTAAGAAAAAAGAGGTATGTAAACAGTGTTTGTACGATATGTTTTAAGAAAGCACTTGAGACACGATATTGATTGGAAAAAATGTATCGCTATTTGTTGCGATGGCGCTAAAGCTATGACTGGCAAAAAATCGATAATGACACACTGTTTTTGTCATCGAAAGGCTCTAGTTGCTAAGATAGTACCTTCTGATTTGAATAACGTGCTCAAGGAGGTAAAAAAAATTGTGAATTTTATCACAGGTAAAGCCTTGCAAACTCGACTATTCAGAATCGTTTGTGAAGAAATAGGCTCGCTTCATCAAAATTTCCTTTATCAGGTGGCTATCCAAAGGAAAGGTATTGACGAGGGTTCTAGAAATGAGTGCTGAATTGTTAATGTTCTTACGAAATGCAGAATCTGAATATGCTAATCGTTTTGCTGACCTTGTTTGGCTCTTGAAGTTAGCATTTTCGGCAGATCTTTTTAGCCACCTCAATAATTTGAACAAGAACCTCAAAGGTAAAGAAGAAAATATTTCAACAGCTGAAGATAAAGTCAAAGCATTTCACGCAAAACTTCGTTTGTGGTCAACCTCTCTGAAAATCAATAGATTTGAGTCTTTTCCGTGTGTTCAGAAGATTGAGAAACACTGCTAATCGACTGGTACGGGAGGCAATAGAGACACACAAACAGACGGACAATTTCAACAGAAAAGAAGAAGCTGTGAACCTCAAACGAATATGCAATCCCATTTTAAGAAGTTCATGAATACCAAACAGCATGGCGGCAGGTAGAAAAGGATCAACGAACGTTAATAACAATTTACCTAATCCAGGTATAAGTATTAGCACACCAAACTACTTAAAATTCCCGGAAAATGGTGAATCTGTTTCAGAAACTGATGAAATTGAATTTTACAGAATGAAAAGTGGTATTCTAAGACACTACCGCCATCTGTTTGTAATATTTTGAATGGATGCTCTACGAGCAAACATCTCTGAGTGGTAAAAGATATCGCATTTCATGAAATTGAAAAATTTACTTCAAAGTATCCCAAAACCGTGAGCAAATTTTAAGAAAAATGTCACCATGTTTCAATTTTTCTCGTAAACGACCATTACCTGTTCCGAGTCCCGAATATGCAGCCTGGACGAGGTGAAGGGGTGCTCCTCCCCATCTGGCATCGCGATGCTATGAGGCAGGTTGATGGCGATGTCTGTGTGCACGGCGTGAAGTCTCACTTGTCGATCACGGGTCGCCGCTAATTCTCTAGCCGTTCTGCCTCCTCGCAGCCGGTCCATGCCGCCCATCCCCGCTGCGGCACCGGCACTCACAACCGACAGCATCTGAAAAAAAAAAGAGTTCAATGAATCGAGTGTGGAATCATCGACAAGCACTATGCAGAAGTTGAAAGTTTAGAAACAGATTATTTTTCAAATGTAAATACTACGACCGAACGTAGTCCGGATAGTAGTTTCAATCAATTTCGAATGAAATTTTGCTTGAATTCTAAGTGGATGGGGTGAGTGGTGGGGGATCACTGTCTCTCTCTTATGGGTGTTTGACAGTCCCCCGATGCAGACCACACGGCACTCACCCAATAAAGTTATCGGTCAACCACCCAATCCCGCGTCTGCGGGTAACAGGCGTTGGCCGGTTTCAAGCTAGATGTGTGGGAGAGGTGTCTCGCAAGAGCCCTCGGCGGTTACTCATCCAACGCTGGAAAGGTAACTTTCCTAACATGAGTGCCCTTCGGGGTAACGTAAGGGTATGCGGTGTAGACCACATGGCGTACACCCAAAAGTTGTTGATGAACCATCCTATCCCGCACCTATACGGGTAATGGGCGCGACGTCTTCGACATATGATGTGTGGTAGAGGATGCTCGAAAGAGTCCTCGAAATATGCGGCTGGGTATATGCAATTTTTTTAGGTGGAGTGCAGTTTCTTCAACCGTATCAGTACTTGACATTTTAAAAATTTCAAACCTCAAAATACTGTATACGTACCCACCACCGGCGTTAAAACGTAACTGACCACTTCGATACTGTAACAATGAATTTCGCCAGACGATTGCAGTTGAATCTGATTGGCCAGCGTGAGGAAGCTTGTTTATTTTAAGCAAGAGATGCAAATGTGCGTGTTGATCATGCTTTGATCACTCATCTATCTCTGTTTTGGTTGCTTTGTTTGTTGTATGGATACAGGTTAGATACATTCTAACTATTGTTTTTATTCGCAGAGTGATAATATTTTGTTTTATGATTATGATGACCAGTAAGTACCAATAAAATCATTCATCTGAATGAACTTTAGTGATATTTGTGAAAAAAAAACATTATAAAGATTCGGAAGAATGCGGAATGGTTCCAGTGAAATATAGAAATTATGAGAGAATTCTCAAGTCTTGATATTGAAACTAATTAACATCGTGGAAATGTACAAGCATACTAGTCAAAACAAATAAACACGTGACACATCAGTGATATTGATAATCAATTAATTAAGAGATATTTTGTGGCTTTGTTGAACTGAACAGTAGCTTTAAAGATAAAAAGAAGTGGAAAGTTCATGTTTATGAGTGATCTTGAGGAAGAGAAGATTTCGATTTAAAAATTGAAAACAGATTCAGGCTTCCTCATAGTAACTGTGTAAATGTATCCTCGTTAATTGTCAATGTCTCATGTGAGTCTCGTTCAAAAATTTTCATAAATATTTCTAATTTTCCTTTATATTGATAATCAGCAGTTATGATTCACATAATATTGCGACAATAAATACAAAATCACGAAAACAAAGTTATGTTGAAGAAGGCCCGTACTCTCCAGTTTTTGACCAACCTCAAACAAATTTTGAAATATCGGGTTGAAAATTCAAGTCATACGCACGTCAAAAAAACGAACGAACAACAAAGGTTTTTGAAAAATGGTTTTGTCATAAGATTTCTTCCTTCATCGAGAGCGAGTAAAAAAAATGTTGTAACGATGATCGTTGAAAGACGAGATTGTGTACATTTCTTGAAGTGAAGATACACGGAGAAAAAATGTATTTTATTTTCAATACAACCTCAACCTCAGTTTTGAAATCATCCACCAATTATTTTGAATGCATATATTGAGTCAATATAGTTTTTCCCATCGAAAGATTATCTTCAAATTTGAAATGAAAATATATATTAGAGAATTCACACTGAAGATTTATACACTTACAAATACATTCAATTCTCTGAGTCGTTAATTGATCGAATTGTCTTAATTTCTCCTCTATAATTGATTATAAAATCAGAACATACTTCAGTTTTGAATATCAAGCTGAACTTCAAGGTATAAGTCTCGAAAAATATTAGGCAGAATTCAAACATTGGCGAAAGGGCTTTGAATTTTTTTCTCCTGTACCAATCAATATATATTGAATTTTTGTTTTACTTTGACTTTTGAAATTGTACAAATTTTCCTAGTAATATTTTTATTAAGATACCTATGCATATTGCCGTTCAAATACACACAATACTTGGAATTCGAATGACATTGACATTGCTTTCTTCTCAACTTCTGAGAGTTGTCGTTCGTATGGGGGCGACAGCTGATTAACGGAAAAACAGATTTTGAACAGAATCAACATTCAACTGGAATTCGATTGACCAAACGATATCGCTTTTTCTATGCAAAAAAAGTTTGTAAGATAATATTTACTGTAATAAGACTGAAAGTAATTGAACAAAACTGTTGAAAACCCATTATTTTTTATCATAGATACGTCATTCACCTAATAGGTAAAATAGATTCATTATTGTATATCATAGTGACATGTTCACTCAGCGGGTTTGACCGTATTCCTGTGGCTGATGATATGGAGAATTTCTAAAATTAGCTTTCTTGCTAAATGAATTTCATTAGGATCGAAACCATCATATTTTAGCTTATTAGGCATTTTTTAAAGTATTATTATCTCATTAATATTACTTTTTATGATCACGTATACATAATGATAATCTAAAACTTATAAAAAGTCAACAGTTTTCTCAGAGTATTCCCTTGTAAAGTTAAAATCCGTCTCCAATACAGTACAGGCCACAACTGATGGCGAGCGATCGCGCAGGTATAGACTCTCCTAACTTGCCGGCCAGTGTCGCACCTATAATAAATTTCAATTAGGGTAGCGAATGAAACATGACTTCTTTGTAATTTGTTTTCATATTTTATTTAGTATTATAGGTGGTAGTACAGTTCATTAAAATGTTATATAATGATACACTTATCCAAAAATCAGTCATTATCTGAATTCGTCTCCACTGTTACCTCTGCATGTGCTGCTATCGCCATTTAACTTTATATCACTGGATTTACTTCTGTTTGAACGTCTGTGAATGTTTCATTTTCACCAATATTTCCGACATGTAGTATAACATGTCGGCAACGTTTATGCCACACCTAGGAAGTGATTTGATCAAACTCGTGCTCCTCCACTTTACCTCACATCTTCCAACTTGAAAGTTACATTCTCAAAGGACACGTTATTTTTGACAGTGGCCCAAATAAGTTCAGTAGGATTCAGATCCGGATGGTAGGGTGGAAGTCGCAAAACATTATGTCCGTGTTCAAGCACAAACTAATCAAATTTGTATCTGATATGATGATTTTTATTTACCTTGATCAACTCGTATAATTCGGGTATGAGCATGTTAGGGGTGAATATAATGCTTTTCTCGTGCAGCCACTTCACTTAGTCAGCCTTCCTAGAATTTGTGTTGGGTGCTGGATTTATTTGAATATTATGGTATGGAGCATTTTTGGTCACGACTACCGAATTCACAAGTGAATTTGGGATAAACTCTTCTTGTAATCATTTACCCAATTTTCAGAATTCATTTCTGAATGACAATCCCCTGATGTTGTGCCTGATTTAAATATAAGCCGACAATTACGTTTAAAACACATGTCACCTCCTGCACGGAGAATGAGTCTTGGTGATTTTTTATGAATACTTGATCCTCAATGCTCTAATGTCCATTTTCTTCAGTGAAATTTTTCCATTGTTTTCAGCCCTTCTCCATTTGAAACCTATTTTCTTTAAAATTCTACGAAAAGATGTTTCGGAAGCAACAGTTCTCAAAAAGTCATTAATTTCGTGTTGGAACTTTTTTACTGTGAAACGAAAACCTTCCGTCTTATGAAAGTCGTAAATAATCCGTCTAATATTGGAATACCCATACTCGGGAATATCAGTTACTGTTGATCTTCTAGGCCGCTTGTTTCTTGGGGTGGAAATTCCACTTCTCCGTTATTTGCAGAAATTAATTGCTCCCCTGAGTTAATATCTCCGATGACTAGATATAACGGCTGCGTAACCGTATTCATGTTGACTCCTCAGATAGTTTGGTGTGGTAATACTTGTACCCGGATTCGATCAATTACGTAAAACGTGTTTATGTTGATTCAGGTAGTCTTTTGTGATAATACCTGTACCTGGATTTGGTAAACTGTCAATAACGTTCGTGGACCCTTGTATCAGAACCATTCTCATAACTGAAGCCGTTCCACTCAGACTCTACGGTCTGCTGAAAGTACACAAAACAGGCTCACCGATCTACCACCTGGCTAAGCATCTAGCCTCGCTTCTCCAGCCTCATGTGTAAAAGACAAACTCTTACGTCAAGAATTCGACAGACTTCGTTGGCAACATTAGTGACTTAACTCTGAAGCCAACGTATATTCTGGTCAGCTTCGATGTTGTGCCCTTGTTTACCAATGTCCCACTGGAAGACTCTTTGAGGAGGCTAGCCTACTTGTTTTCGAGTGATATCGTCAGACTCTTCCGAGCATGTATCACCGGGACTAACTTTCATTGGAGGAAAATATTCTATGAGCAACTAGATGGTGCGAAGATGAAAAGTCCACTCAACCCAGTGATGGCCAATTAGTTCATGGAACGTTCTGAAGAGAAAGCAATTAACACCTTCGAATTGAAACAGACGCTACGTTACGTGGATGACACCTTCGTCATCTGGAAACATAGAAGAGACGCTCTGAACCTTTTCCTTAACCACTTGAACGCTCCACACCCCAGCATTAAGTTCCTCATGGAGACTGAACAGGAGCAGATGAGTATTCCTAGATGTAATAATCGAACGATGTGGTGCCAGACTGATCCACAAAGTGTACCGAAAACCCAAGCACACGGATGTGTGCCATTTTCACTCTAACCGATCGAGCTCAAATAATATGCGGACCAGAGCATATAGAGGAAGAACTGAATTATCTTCAAGTGACCTTGAAATCGAATGGATACAGAGTACCTGAGATCAACAAAGCCATGAAACTGGAGAGTTGTAAGAATCAAAACGGGGAGAAGATTGCACGCGCGTATCTATATATCCCCAAGGTCACAGACAGAATTGGAAAACTCTTGGGGAAACCCAACATAGAAACGGTTTTCAAACTCACCAGAAATATAGAACAAAGCCTCATGTCGGTAAAAGAAAAAAGAGACCCACTATCAGCAGCAGGGGTTTACCGCATACCTTGCACTTGTGGAAAGGTATACATTGGAACCACGAAAAGATCCATTGCCCCCAATCATGAATACCATAGTCCAGTATTACTCATTCTTTTTGATTTCGCGACCTCTTTAAAAGTTGACAAATTCTGGCGACCCCCTTATGTCATAGAAAGACAAAGAAATAATTTAATTTAATCAAGAGACTACGCTAATGTTTTTTTTTCTATTTGCAAGAAGCCGCGAGAGTGGTAAGTTGGTAAGGCTACGTGCAACTTAAGGTAGTAGGTAGGTAGGTAGGCCAAAAGTGAGTGGATCTATTCGACCCTCCATCGTAACCCACAAGGGTTTATTGTGGCTCACACCTATTCACACTCGGCCAAATAAACCCAGCTTCTTAACGAAGCCGATTAGTTTGTATGGTGAGTAGTCTTTCAGGTCAGATGGTGAGAGTACGGATCTGTCGAACTCTAAGAACCTGATTCGGTCCCCAGCGGGGCAGGCACAAAGTATATGCTCGACTGGTTTTTCATTTTCCAGACAAAGGCGACACACACTCTCTTCCGACAGTCCAAGTCTCTGCTTCGAAGGGTGAATAAACGCCTTGGAGTGAGCCAATCCTGGAAGATTCTGCCAGAAGTCCATAAATCTTCTTGCCATCCAGGTGTTCAGTGTTTGTTTAGCAAAGCGTAAAGCGATGCCAATGACAGGTTATGGTTCGATGAAGCCGCTTGCAGCACCCTCCTTTGCAAGAGAGTCAGCAGCTTCATTGCCTTCCAGGCCAGTATGGCCAGGAATCCAGAGCTGAGACAATCGGTTAAGTCTTCCTATCGAGGAGAGTCGTTTTTGGCAGTTTGTTATCAATTAGGACGTTGCATGGTAGGAGCCAAGAGCTTCCAACGCCGCTTGACTGGCCGAGAATATTTTCATTGACTTGTGAGTGAGGTTGGATTTATCCAATCTCTCCGCACACAGTTCAATAGCGTAAATTTCCGCTTGAAATACAGTCGCATAAGTTCCTAGGCAGATAGATGACTCTGTCCTGGGTCTGCGACTAAAAAAATCTGCACCAGAACCGGAAGGTGTTTTTGATCCATCTGTGAACCAACAACTATCTGCTCTTAATATTTCCTTCTCCCGGAGGATCTAGTCTTCTCTACTCGGGAATAACTCTTATTTTTTGGTCTAATCTGACCGGACTAAAATGAATACATGTAAAGCTTTGAAAAACCATGCACTCCGGAAGTAAATGATCTTCCTTCTCTTAACTTTCGAATGGGGCAAAATATCAGAGTCGGACAAAAAGTAAAAAAGAATAATTTTTAGTACTTTTCGATAGAAAAGCCAATAGTAACGTCACTATTGGCTGTTGTTGATCAGATTTTTTTGGAATAAATGTCCATTGGAAAGATAAATGAATTATATACAACTTTTGCAACAGATAAGTGTTAAAAACTAAGGGCATAAAAGCATAACATTTCATTTTAACCTCATTATTATTTATCACATCTATAAAAATATAATTTTGGCAAATGTCCAAATTGTTCTCTTTGAACTTCCTTACATTGAAACAATCAATTTTCACATTTGTTTTGGAATTTTAGAAATGGGCTCTAAAGGAAAAATCGAGAGGAGTCAAATCCGGTGTACAAGCAGGCTATTTCACGGACCGCGCCTGCTAATCCGCATACCGACCGAATCCCTTACAGGCCTAAACAATGTGCGAGTATACCATCCCGTTGGAAAAATACTGGATTTTCAAATTTACTTTGATTGTTCGCCATTTTTTTTAATAACTGGGTGATTGAGGTTTCAAAGAATTTCTAAATATAAATCAACAGCCAGATTTTTCTCTAGATATATGGCACAGTATGGTTTCCCAATATTTCTGTTTATCATTTTTGCTCTCGAAAAACATGTGGGTTTATGTCTGACCAATTCCAACAACCCGATAAGGTTTGTTAGTTATTTTTTATTTATAACGACGAAAGTTACGCACGACGGTGCGACGCGTAACTTTCACGAGACCGAAAGGAATTTCAATGAATGTTTTCCGAATCGTCCTATCTGTAGAAAATATTTGAGGGAACTTGTATCCAAATTCACAACTACCGGTAGTGTACATAACAAAAAGCCCCCCGGTCATCCGTCCATTCCTGAAGTATATACAGCAAGTGCAAATAATTGGTGAGATGATAGTAAATCCTGAACAGTCCACTTATTCCGTCGCAAATGTTTGTGAGGTGCCTCCTTCTACTGTGTGGAGACTTTTGGAGAGGGATAGGTATCATCCATACAAAATGAAAATGGTACACCAATTAACTGAAGATGACCCTGATCGAAGAACAGAATTCTGCGAAATCATGACGGAAACCATTGCAAGGCATTCTACCGATGTCCACAATATTTGTTTTAGTGACGAATGTACATTTTTTAAACGGCAACGTTCACAGACAAAATTGCCGTTATGGAGTGACATACCCAATATCCAGATAATATTAACGTTTGGGCAGGAATATTGGGAAACCATATTGTAGGACCTATATTTATTGATCAAATTTCAACAGGGGAACCGTATTTGAATATGCTGGAAACTACTGTTGACCCTCTCATCACTGAAATCGTCGAAGCGAATCCTAATGAATTCGATATAAATATTGTATTCCAACAAGATGGAGCACCACCACAATACTCCACACAAGTAAGAAACTATTTGGATACTACTTTTCCAGGTCGTTGGATTGGCCGTCGAAGTCCTGCAGAATGGCCAGCTCGCTCGCCAGATTTATCACCTTTGGACTTTTTGCATGAGGCTATTTGAAGCAATATTGGATACACGTCAGAGAATAATAAATATTTGTAGAGATATTGACGTTACTGTGTTCAAAAATGTTCGGCGTGAAATATCGGATTGGCTGTTCATATGTCAAAAAGGTCAAGGCAACTATTTCGAGCATCTCCCAAACTGATCTCAAGCTTTTCACCTCATATTATGTAGTTAAATATCAATGTATTCGGGCAATTATTAAAAGTTCCGCCTTTTTGTAGTACTTGAAAATATTGACATTATATTCTAGGGTTGTGAAGCATTTGTCAGGAACTTCAAAATGATGTGTCACAAGACCCCACTTTCCATTTAATTTTTTTCCCATACAGCACCCAGTCGCCATCTTCAAAGTTTCATCTGTCAATTTCACTTCAAAATGAAGTATTCATGCATAAATTTCATTAACCCAAATTTCAATTTTTTGAGTTGAACCGTTCAAAAAATGAAGGGGAGAGGGAAGAACATTGAAGAAAAGCACTGTATATTCAGTGAATTTGGAATGTTCTATGAATTTGCATAGCGTTTTGTTATAGCGAACATTCAATCAACGAACGTTCAGTTCTGAATGTGAAACAATTAGCTAAGAATTCCGATATAAATCATCAGCTTTGAAAGCGGTGAGCGTTAATCGGATAGTTCCTGCAATTTTTTTATCTACACAAAATCTTGAGTATACACAAAAGCGATTAGATTACATAATGGTCGATACATAATTCAGCTAGACGTGAAGACATTCACTCACGGCTCGCGGAAATCATTAACGAAAGTCTGGCAGTTAATATTTCATACAGAATATTTGAAATGCACTTGAAGAACATTATTATTGCAAATAATGATGTTTTATTTAAATCGAGCAACCTTGTACATGTGTCATAAAAGGTGATGAATGGCTACCAATTATGATGGCAAGGCGTTTTGAAATATTCTTTTTCCCAAGTTTTTTTGGTTGAATAAAAAGTGAAGGTTGGGAATTTTAATAAATAATTAATATCTGCTTTTATCATGTCAACCTGAAGAAACTTGGAATATATAATCGATAGTTCAATACATTGTACTGTTGAGCTCGTTTAAATTTCCAAACATTATATTTCATCACACAAGACACTGGAGGTTCATGGAAACAGAAATTTGTTTTGTCGTCAATACTGTATCACCAAACGAGTTTCAAACTTGTTTGAATTTTTCAAGTGATGTTTGATAAAAACCAATTTTCGTTTCAAACTCTGTATGCATTTTCTACAACTAATTTATATTATATTTTTATGCCATCGCTCTGAACATGCTCATAAAAATATTACACTAGATGCGAAGTGAGATGACAGGAAAATCCTAAAGACTCTAGAAATTCTGAATTTTAAAGTTCCTGGGAAAGAGATATGTTTATAATGAAGAAAAGAGAAATGAAACTTTCTATGTTTTTTACCACTTTTATTTGTAACTAACGTTACTGCAGTTTCGTCCTATACACTGTTAAAAATATACACTGTAATTTTCACAATATTTATAGGGTAACTTCAATTTTACACAATAAAAAACGTGATAATGGAATTAACAGAATATCATATGTGAACCAAAGACTTGAGTGAAAATACGTTGTGAAATTAAATAAATCACATAAGATTTCATGTGAAGTTCAATTTACATGATATTTTGTGCGAAATCCCCTCCAAGAAACGTGGTACATCAGTGACTTTCCATTTTCAGAACGCCGCGCTGACTTGAGAATCCCTTTGAAACCTAGTAAGTATCTAAATCAGTTGAAAACTTTGGTCAAAGCGTGCGTTGTAAAAAGTGTGGTGCTTGGGAATGCAGATGTATGTTATACAGATGTATTAATGTATGGTGTGTTCTTTCAAGTGCGTATCGATTAGGAAATATGATTTACATCAATATTTTCACAGAAAATGTAATGGGGTAACATTTGTATATTTTCATTCTAACTGTGGAATTTCGATTCAAGCTGTTGTTCTCATCAGCATTAAGGTGGAAATTCAAAATAATCTATGTAATTTTTTCAGTTTCTGAGGGACTGTCAATCCACCATGTGTTATTTGAATAGAAAAATATTAAAGACGGATATAAACGCTTTCTAGAAGCTTCCAGAGTAGCTTTCTCTTTGTTCTTCATTATGAAAATACCCAAAGGCCTTAGAAACTTCATTGGAATTTCTTCAGAGAATGATTTTGAAGATACATCCGGATATAGAATCGAAGTCAAAAAAAATGTCCTGTTTGAAAAAAAGTATTCAACTCCATGCACAAATGAAACTCTAGTAATTTATCCTAGTACTATACTCTAATATTACTTATGCTATTACAGATATCTCTATGTGATATTGCCATGTTATTATTAAAAACTCAATCATAAACAATTCCGTCATTTTTACGTTTCATTAACCCAAGCAAGGCAGGCCCTTTCTTCAAAAAATAAAGTAACGAATTATCCAGACTGAAATCGTAAGAATTCTAAAAATACCTGAAACATTATCCAGGCTGTGAAAACATTAGTAATGGAGTTGATTTCGGAATTGTTTATGTTCTCTAGTCTGCCCTTTTTGACATTTCATGTGATATGGTGTCAAAGAAACCAGTTAAATGCGTCTCACAAGTGTCGAGAGCATGTCTGTCTAGGAAATCGGTGGTAGGAGAGACAAGAATAGTATTTTATTTTAATTGACTGAAGTAATTTTATTTATGACAGCTAGACATAGCTATTAAGTCAAGCTCGTTTTAGAAGAACGAAGGTTATGTTGGAACTGGTTTCTGTTCAGTATAGGAGTATTAATTTATTCTATTTATTAGTTTTATGATGTGAAATCGATCCGGGATGCCGAAATAATCAGTTTACAATGGTCATTTCAATTTTTTCTGATGGTTGACAAGACGTTCTGATCCATTTCAAGCAATTAAGACATCAAAGAAAACAACACAATCATCCTGTTATCAACATAATGAAATAGTTAATTTATTGCAGTCGACCATACAAGGTGGCGTTGTGGGCTTACTTTGTTTTTCCAACTATCTGCATGAGAGTTTGTAGAAGCAACCGAACGAATTTGTTGAATCAAATTTTCTGTCGAATTTCATTTCAATCAACTCAAGATTCTGAAATAAAAAATGCTACCGAAGGAGAAATTGTGAAATAATTTCTGGAACAGAAAAAAGCTAAGAAACATATTGAAATTTATTCTTTAAGCGTTTTGTTCCATTGTTTTTCATAAGAATGAAATTGGAATTAACTAATGATTGAATTGAAAAATGTCATGAAAATTGTGTAAATTTTAATCTACCAAGAAAGTAGATTTTACGTTTACTGTCCCTTGAGTCAGACCAAATATACACGGGGTTAATGCACAGACAAATTCACACTTTAATTATTAAATATGAATATTAACTTACTGACTGACTGATGACTGACTGACCAGTCATCAACCGAAGACGATTGTGGATACTAACAATCGGAACGTCGTCAACTAACTTGAGACCTTTACAGAAAACGGACCAGGTGAAGCTCTCTGGCTTAAAGAGACAGGCTTGTCTGGTCATCAGTGGTGTCATTAGTACCACACCGTCAGCGACCATGGAGATCCTTCTAGATCTATCTCTTCTCCACATTTTTCTGGAGAGAGAGGCTAGATGAACTGTTCCCGAGTAGAGAGAACTGGATCCACTGGGAGAAAAAAATATTAAGAGCAGATAGTTGGTTCACAGATGGATCAAAAACACCTTCCGGTTCTGGTGCAGATGTTTTCAGTCGCAGACCCAGGACAGATATATCAACCTGCCTAGGAACCCATTCGACTGTATTTCAAGCGGAAATTTACGCTATTGAATTGTGTGCGGAGAGATTGCAAGAATTCCTACTGAGCAACGTCTAAATTGGTAGCAAATTGCCAAAAACGAGTCTCCTCGATAAAAAAACTCAACAGATTGTCTCTGGTCTGGATTCCTGGCCATACTGGCCTGGAAGGCAATGAGGCTGCTGACTCCTTTGCAAAGGAGGGTGCTGCAAGCAGCTTCATCGGACCAGAACCTGTCACTGGCATCGCTTTAGACTTTGCCAAACGAAGACTGAACACTAGTATGGCAAGAAGATTCATGAACTTCTGGCAGATTCTTCCAGGATTGGCTCACTCCAAGGCATTTTATTCACCCTTCAAAGCTTGATACCAAACAGTTGTTGGACTACAGTAGGGATGAACTACGATGTCTAACAACAGGCCTTCCTACAGGTCACTGTCATTTGAATCATCATATGCAGAGACTCGAAATGTCGAATGACAGAGTGTGTCGCCTCTGTTTGGTAAATTATGCGTGCCTGCCCCACTGGGGACCGAATCAGGTTTTTAGAGTACGGCAGAGCCGTATTCTAACCATCTGACCCGAAAGACCACTCACCATACAAACTTATCGGCTCCGTTCAGAAGCTGGGTTTATTTGGTCGAATGTGAATAGGTGTGAGCCACAATAAACCCTTGCGGGTTGCGGTAGAGGGTCGATTAGACCCACTCACGTTGGACCTAACGTAGTGTGGCGATAGAGATAGCGTAACCGTAAACCAGTGGGTAGAGAATCGCACAGTCGCTTGCTCATGGAGACCCGTCGCCACTGTATGCGTTGCCAAGCCAGTAACTAGTTTAACGTGAGGCTCTAGATTTTCACATCAATAGTTTTGAATTATAAAATGCTGGGGACAAGTGCAAAATGTTTCACAAAAAGGTGATTTTGGCATTTTTTACAATTATGTTTTGTATTCAAAACCTTCTACAACATGAAATGAATGTTGCACTCTTCCTATCATAACTTACTCAATCAAAAACGTAGATATAAAAATTGCGCATTTTCAAAATGAAAATCAAGAGGTTATAGACTAAAAATGTCCGGTGTTTCGTAAAAAGGGGAATAATATAGTGATGAAATTTCTATTAGAATCAACACAATTTGTTTAAAAAACAAGTGCTTTTCCTAAGAAGCCGCCAACTTAGTTGGTGAAACGCGCGTTGAGAAGAGTATTTAAGTTCTGGTGATTGGGAAAAGTTCTTGCTTCGGGATTTATTTTACGCCAGAGCTTTCGGTTTTACCTTCAACAATATGGTTCAATATCAAATTAAAGAGTCTTTGAGTTTTTCTTTCTGAAAATTGCTTTCGCAGAGATTCTTCAACATGATTGTCGTATTCGAAAGTGTACTGTGTTCAGTGTACCACCAGTGTTCAGTGTTCAAATTACGATGCTGAAGGTTATACATACCTAAAATTACTGAAGAATATGCTTAAGTTAAAAAATAATACGCGATGAATATGGCTTCACGATCAAACACTGAAGAACTCTAAAAATATCGATTGTTTCACCATATTCGAAAATGAGTATGAACAATGGAAGACATAACTTTCGTAGATAGTGAAATGTAAAATGTTTGCTGAATTTGGGAATTCTAACAAATCATAGACTGAATGAATTTGCCAATGCTATTTCATATTTTTCAGAATTCAAATCTTTCAATTTTAGGCATGAACAGACACAGATGTGATACTAATCAACAGTCACAATTGCATGTTTTTGTTCAACCGCTACGGATATAAAATTCTACCCGTGAAGTTAATATAAAATCCTATCACAGAATAAGATTGTTATTTTTCACACATTACGATCAATCATGATTCTTATTTGTTTTATAGCTTCATGCAGTCCAGCGTGCTGTATAACGGTTTCCTTTTTTATTGTTATTGCGTTATGATTGAAACAACTGTTAATATGCAGTACGACTACCACGATCTAAGATCGAATACAAAGAGATTATTATATGGTTTTTGTTTTGATATCAGTCGTCACTGTGAAATAGCCTTATATGTAAGAGAGAGTCAAGATTGTTGGCCGATTACAAATTCAGAGTTATACAGTGTAATTGAAGAAGCAGTTTTATACATTACGACTGAAGAGTGTTAAAATTTTCGTTCGTACAGAGATACTCATAAAAAAAGTTCATTGGGGCGAGTCTTGTATTTAGATCCGTAGCTCCGCGTTTTAAACATCAAATAATATCACTAGGTTAGGTTCGGTTTATTTTTCTTCATTTGAATGATATTGCGAAACTTGATGACCAAGAGAAGTTTATCTTCCTGGTAGAAGACCCTAACACTATTGAAGTAAAGGTAAAGACATCTTTCTTTACAAACACGCCACCGATGGGTTCTGCAGAAACCTCAATCAACGTATATCAAGAGGCTTACCAAGAGGTTCGATCACTGTCTTTTACTACAGCTTTATCTGCTAGTTTTTTTTGTACCTTGGGAGCTGTCTGACTTGTCCATTTAGTCCTACTCTCCAGGAAATACTGCAGCCTCTTGGGCTTATTGCGTTTATTCTCCCATCTTCTCATGACACCCATTCCATCAGTCTCGTTCCCTGTACTAGTTTGTACAGGTTCCGTGTTGGATGTTCGTCATATTCTTCTGGACGTAATTTCAGACGTCCATATATTGCCTGCCTCCTGTGATTCAGTGCCTCACATTCGCATAAGATAAGAACCCATGTTTTGTTGGACATGGAAATAAAGGAAATGAAAAAGCGGAAATTTTATCGTCAAAGAAAGTCAAACGATTTCGAGGTGAGCTTGGCTCTACGAATTCCAAACTCTGATCTTCTGAAGGCTTGAAGAAATACACTAATCTCATCTAATATAGAGAAAGTGGCTTACCGGAAAAAAACTGATCAAGTTTCCAACATCCTGTGATATGAATAAGATGGGGTTACTTGAAGACATGTTTTATTGAGAAAGTGACCATCATCTACAATTTACAGTATGGCAGTACTTTTTAAGAAACAAACAAGTCGGTGGATCCTATTTGTATAGATGCGAAATATTACAAGTTTTCTCGTACCGTTTTTAAGATACCCAGTGAAAATGATGTATTTTTTTCAGGTGTAACAATTTTCAATCATTTTTGAAATCCCCGGTATCTTGAAATGAACCACTAAAGTTGTTTCACAGCTGAGAAAACTACAAACTTGGACAGATCAAGATTACCAGACGTCGCAACCGCTCCTTTGCGCTCCATATTCCTTCAACTATAAAATTCGTAATAAAAAGTAAACGAGACAAACGAGCTCGAGACGAGAAAAAAGTCAGATCGCAGATATGGAATTTTGTTTCTTGTTAAGATTTATAATGATGCTGTGGCAAACGAAGTAAAGAGTAATTGTTGAAGTTTGTAATCTGAATAATCTTTCTAACCGACTACGTGACAAGAATCGCAGTAAAAAACTCGATCAGATTTGAGTAACCAAGTTTCAATCCCAAGTAGTCGATTACTCCGTTCAGTGAAAAATTGATTTTAATATTGGACTATACAACACCAAGAAGTATGAAGTTGCAACATATTGTATTTGAACAATTTTTGAGTGTCGTAAAACAGATTCTTTTGTTCACGTGTCTTATTCCTTTGGGCACATAGAACACGGTGATACAGCTACGACTATTTAGATTTTCCTTTAAAATGAATTTATGTCACTGTGAAAATGGATCTCCATGAAGAAAATTGGAAAGATATCTGTCGGATATGAGTCGTTATAAGACGAAAGTACCTCTACATAACAGTTCTGGCAATTGTCGTATTTTGAAACATTTTTTATCTTTCAAGATGGAGTTGGTTGACTGGATACCAAACTAGTTAGAGATAGATTTTCTCTAGGATATACATAATTTTTCTCATATTTCAATTACAGAAATCTTTACCAGTCGTTTTGTCTATTTTATTTGGTATATAGGCGCTTCTTAGGTCCTAAGGTGCGTATTCACCAAAAAAGCGAGCCCGAGCGAACAAGAACGAACAAGAGTGAACAAGCATTCTGCATCAATAATCGGCTGGTGAGTACAGGCTAGCAAGCGAGCGAACCTAGGCTTGTTTGTGTTCAGAAAACATCGAGAAGAAGGCGGTACATCAAAAGGTGCTCGCACAAAGTAAATGGATCAACTACGACTACGAACTTGAAGAAATTTGCTCTGGTGTGGACGAGACATCAATATGTCGAACAAACACGAGCGAACATGAGCGAACACGAGCAAACATACCAGAATGCTCGCTCATGCTCGCTCGTGCTCGCTTTTTTGGTGAATACGCACCTTTAGATGCGCACTGAGAATTCCAAATGGGGCGCCCACCGTGGGAGTAAAAATGACGTGTTTACATATGAAAATTCACTTTTCATTCCAGTTTTTCCGTACCGCTATATTTTTGGAGGCTGAAACTTTGTATGTACGTTTGTTTTGTATTATAGATGTGCAATAAAAATGATTTTCAAATATTCCAACTGGGAAGCCCCCTGAAGGATACATATGAAAATTACTTTTCCATCACTATTTCTCCATAGCGTTGTATTATCGGAGGCCGAAATTGTGTATGAAGGATTTTTTATGTTGTAGATGTGCAATAAGAAATGATTTCAACTGGGGACCCCCCCTAGGGATGAAAAGGGTGCGTTCACATATGAAAATTACCTTTTCTTCATTGTTTCTCTGTACCGTTATATTATCGGAGGCTGAAATTTTGTATGGAGGTTTTTTTATGTTCACATATGAGAATTACCTTTTCTTCATTGTTTCTCTGTACCGTTATATTATCGGAGGCCGAAATTTTGTATGAAGGTTTTTTTATGTTGTAGATGTGCAATAAGAAATGATTTCAACTGGGTATCCCCCTAGGGATAACAGGGGTGCGTTCACATATGAAAATTACCTTTTTATCATTGTTTCTCTGTACCGTTATATTATCGGAGGCTGAAATTTTGTATGTAGGTTTGTTTTATGTTGTAGATGTGCAATAAGGAATGATTTTCAAATATTTCAACTGGGGAGCCCTCCTGGGGATGAAAGGGGCGCGTTTACATATGCAAATTACCTTTTCTTCACTTTTTTCCGTACCGTTATATTATCGGAGGCCAAAATTTCGTATTTAGGTTTGTTTTATGTTGTAGATGTGGAATAGGAAATTATTTCAACTGGGGAGGCCCCCTGATGATGAAAGAAAAAATGAAAATGACCTTTTTATTGCTGTTTCTACATGCCCTTAAATTTCCATTGGGTGAATGTATATTTAGTATCAGCATTGCACCCGTGCGGTACCGGTACGAGTCGCTATTATTATATTATTCCGCAGAAGCTAGAGGGTATTGTAACTTACAGTTACTTAAAACACTAGTTGCACAGTACAAAGAAAGTATTGTATTCTACAGGTGATTTCATAAAAAAAAATTACCAAAAAGTTCTGTAGCGATCATTTACACTTTTATTGTTTTAATACGGATTTTCATTGAATAGTGAAGTGAAGCTGTTGAATGCAAATCTTTCAATACAGTGTTGTCATGAATTTTCATCAAGTAGGTATCATCAGTTGCGTTACATAGTCCTTATTTGAAGTGAATGTCTTCGTTTCAATCATAATTTAAGATTTTCACCAATCATTTTCATTGTTATCTCAATGGGTTGAATACATGATTATTTTGGAATAAAATAATATTTAGATAAGGTTTAGATTAATTCATGGATGCCATGGGTGAAAACCCTTAAATGAATAAGAGTCGTTTGATTGGTACATTGTTGAGAAAGTCATTGAATATCTCTGTACTTTACTATGACTTTGGTATATAGTCTCACATACAGTCAGTGGGCTTACTTGAAGACTAACTATAAATCAAATCATCTTAAGGAACAATTCATTCACGCCAGTCTCAACTCCCTACACTGTAGGTTAAAGCTTATCGCCCACTTGTCCGGCACCGCACAGCACGGACCGTCCCGTCAAAATACGGATAGGATTGGAACAATGAAAATGAATGGACAACCGCTCACTAGCCCGGCACGGCACAGCCAAGAGCGTCCGCCGCCGAAAAGGATTCCAGCTCTCCGATCCTGACCGGCAAATGACGGAACGTGCTGTGACGGACTGTCCAAGTGAGCGCGTCGCCGGCCAGCGCTTGCCAGCATCAACTTATCCAAAAGTGCCTGGGAAGTTTCTGCCTTTCTGTTTTGCTATTCCATCAGTCGACAGCAGTGTCAGACGGTACCTATGAAAATGGACGAGGAAAAATAGAGTTGCTTGTTAAGGTAGGCTCTGGATTATCCAGAGGTTCTGAAAATTTGCCTGTAGTCATTCGTAAATACTGAAAAAAATTCTCCTAGTCTTCTTTCAGATCGTTGAAAAGTTGATGAAACTCTCCCAGATTGGCCATCTTTTGATAAATGAGATGGACCCACAAATTTCTTTTTTGTGACTATTTTCTTCGTCAGAACTGCTGGTTATAGACATGTCACTCTCACCGCTCGATGTCAAGTGAAATTCCCTTGAAATCGAACAGTAGACCGGTTGTAGCTGGACAAGTGGGCGATGCTACTACCCGTCATCATCAGGCGACCGACAGCACCGTGTCAGAGCAGGATTTTTAACTGCTGTTGGCGATGCAACTGCCGAAAAGTATGCCCACTGACTATATGTGAAAAGTTTGCTTTCCTTATACGAGGAATTGAGCAAATTTCGGATACGCGGTTGGTTACCTCGTTCACAGGCAGATGGGGCGATGACAAACCTGTTGTTTGTTGTCCGCTTCAGCCTAGTTCGAGGAATGATACTCTGAAGAAATTCGATTTTCAATTATCGGAAATCATCGAATTAATGTTGATGATAGATACTACCTTGCACTGACGAATGGCCAAACAGCCCGCCAACAGCGTTTGTATCGTCAACAGCGTATGCAGAAATAACTTCAGTGAAAAATCCTGCACTGACATCTGTCGGATGTAACCCAACGCCCTTCATGGTATTAGCCAGGGGAGTAGTTGTTTTCTGATATGTGTCAGTCCATTAATCTACAGTGTAGGGAGATAAGACTGGCCTAAACAAATTGTTCCCTCAGATGATTTGGTTTGGTATATCGACTGTCACAGGTACCTAAAACCTTCTGAATTTTCTATCATGAATCGATAAAGCGTAGGCTCATTCACAAAATCCCGTTGAGGAGAAATTCAACAGTAGAAGAGAGTCGCATAATTATTGCCAGTAAGTACTACCAATTTTTGGAAAAATACCCTAAACTAGTTGAAAAATACACTCTTCGGTAGTTCCTTCGAAAATCATTATAAAACAAACTGTTATGTGGCGTACTTTTCCGATTACCTTGTATAAAACGGTGGTTACGGCACGAGATCAAGAAGCGTATCGGACAGTCATCCTTGTCGCGCTTCCGCATTGCTACTTTGACATTGTAATATAAAACTGTTAGATTGTAGTAATAGCAATGGTAGAAAACAAGTGATGGTTGTCAATGCAGCCATTATTATGTGGTGGGTGCAGCCGTGAAGGTTGCTCCGTAGAAATCACTTTTAGTTTGCACAATCATGATTACCTAACATACTGAAGCAGTGTTGCCAGCAAAGCGCATAATAAGCAAAATCTGCGAACGGTCCACACACGCGATTTGTTACACTGATCGTACAATAGATGGCACTGTAAATTCTAAAGACTGATCAAAAAACCATTTATCCACAGACATGTAAAGATTTCAAGTAAACGGTTGTACTAGTTTGTTCACCATGGCACCAATTTTTTCGAAAAAGGTTATATCAACTCCTCTACCCGATAGAGAATCCATCCAATTACCGGCGAATGGACGACCATTCATTAAAAATGTATTAGTGAGTACGGTCAGCAACAAAGTTCAGTTATGACAGATGAAATTGCTAGAGGATATTCATATGCAGCCTTTTGTGAATCGAAAACTAAGTTGTACGATAGATTTGTGAGATTGCCATACTTTCTTATGAACCGATTGAACTACAGCACCAAACACGTAGATAATATCATTCGAATGATTGAACAAACCAAGTTCGATCATCCCGTATCGCATGTGTCCCAATAAACAATCGATCTATGCTATATCTTTTTCTCGAAAACATTACAATTTCACGCCTTCGTAGGGAAGTGAGAGAGACAGAAGACTAAGGGAAACATTGCGATGCGGTAGTGTCGCCCTTGATGTCTGCCGCAGTTGCAGACGAACCGTCAAGCCCAAAATCATTGTTAATATCTGTTATTTTTTGTATTGAACTGCAGCATTTCGTATAACTTCAGGTATAGTTGAAGTAAACAATATTGTGCACGCTTAAAGTTGTCGGTACTCTCAAAGGCCAAAAAAACCAATACATAGAAACGAACCGGCAGTAAACTAGTCCACGTTGACGGTTCGTATTGGATAATTTTTGCTTAACGAGTTTTATGATAGGCTTAGGAGTCATAAAATTAAATTTGAAGTCATGTTATGGTGACGAATAGAAATTCGGGAATGCATTTGAATATCGAAGCACAGAAAGTATGTTTCAATGTATATAAGAGTCTGCATCTCAAGTTTGGTTTCGAGGGAAACAAACTATTACAAGCAACATTAGATTTGACCGAAATTCCTTTCTCAATTGTACGTAAAATAGTCAAAAACAAAACTTATGAACGCAAGACGCGATGTGATACAGGATTACCAAAACCTTTAGATGCTCATCTAATGAAATTTTCGAAAAATTAATATACGACTGTTACAAAAGCAATGAGATTCCTACAACTGAAATCATAAGGGAAACATTGAATACTTCTGGCCATAACGTGAGATGCTGTGACAAAACTCTTCAGAATTGGTTAAAGAAACTAGGATTTAGATTTAAAATAATAAAGAAACGTCAAGAAGTTATGGAAAGAAGAAGAATAGTGGAATTTCGTAACAAATACTTAGAACAAATAACTAAATATAGGACAAGAACAACAGAAAAATTTTTATTTGGACTAAATTTGGTATGACTCTCATGACACAGTTACGAAAGTGTGGACTGATGGTTCGAGAATGTGTACGCCTAACATGCGAACAAAGTATCGCGACTAATCATTGTGCGAAGTAAAGGATGGATTCCAAATTCTTTGGGAATAGTTTGAAAACACATTGATCCCAAATTTGGATGCGAAATGTGTAATTGTTTTCGACAACACTTCCTATCATTCGCGACAGCTCATTAAAGTACCGAATAAAAATGCATAATATATATTATATAGTTATTGTGATTCATACAGTGTCACCATTAAAGTGCGCACCATATGGGAAACTTTTTTTTCGAAAAGTTTCAATGAAGTTTAACTTCTTCTACTTTTTTTTGAAAAAAATTGAAAAAGTGCATTTTAATTGCCGTAGACACAACTTTTTCAAGTAACTTTGTGTTGAATTCGATCTAGAATTGCTCTTTTTCAATTTTTTTCAAAAAAAAAGTTGAATTTGACAAACACTGAACGTCAGTGGGTCGCAGTTGGCCGCATCATTTTAAGTTAAATTAAAAGCACAAACAAGTGCCGAAGTTGAACTTCATTGAAACTTTTCGAAAAAAAGTTTCCCATATGGTGCACACTTTAATGGTGACACTGTATATAATCAGAAATGATTATTGAATAACGAATTTAGTTAGCTTCCTAACTATATTATTGAAGGGGAGCTTCTGGAAGTTTGCACTATATCGTTCACTTGAACTATACGGAAGGGTTTTTTATTCAGATCAGATTTTTGACATAAACCTCGCACAAAACAACTTTATTCGATTGGCAACACTGCACTGGAGTCTGCCTAGTCGGCCCACAGCATTCCGAGCGTTCAGACACTTCATCATCGTTAGCTTCACACATCCTGGAGCGGATAGTTTTCAAGGTGTCTGGTGAACGAACAGCACAAGTGTATTTTTTTAATGTTTACTAGAAATCGAGTTTAAATTCGAAGAAATTTTTCTACTTCCGAACTGGTTCGCACGATTTCCTCTGATTTACCCGTGGGAAATTTGACACTTTCATCTAATCAAAAAAAAATTGGCAAACTTTTCACTAGTGTGTGACATGAAACCATAATCATGAGCTAACTTCGGCGAGTTTTCAAAAACGACTGGTAAATTCATTTTAGTTCGCAATGAAAATGGTAAACACCGGTGATGCAAGTTTTTCACTTCAGTAGGAAAAAACCGGATCCAAAATATAGTTAGTTGTACACAATCTGATTCCCAAAAATCTTCTGAATAACAGAGGAAGGAAAAGAAGCTCAGGTAATAGGGCCAAACCAGGTAGTCGAGCAAACACAGGTAGTGGTAGCAAGTCAGGTTAATGGGAACATTTATCCCTATAAATTGAGACACAGATTTCGAATTAATTAGTCTAGTTGGAAAACTCCAGATATCACTAGAGGATGGCAAATATACACAGGGTGTAACTAAATAAGTGTAAAACATTTAAGGAGGATCTTTTATATAAAGAAATTTTATTAGAGCATCCCCTGTTGAGATATTTCTCCTTAAACGGGGGCACATAATCTGTTTAAAATCTGTTTAAAATCTATACATAATATTTGTATAACAATTTTTTTCACAAGCACTAAAAAAGTTACAATATTGAAATTAACCTGACGTTTTGTAATACCAAAAAGAAACTTAGCCAGAAATTCATTTGGTTTACCGCATGGTTGTAAGGGGTGGAAAACGCAACCCCTAAAATTTATTTCCAATGTAACTTTTTGTCTTAATATTTGTTTACCATTTAAAAATGTATTTCCGATAGCCTGTTTCATTCTAAACAAAAAATGTCACTTGGGTTTCTTACCCAAAATGAACCAGTTCGCAGCAAAAAATTATAATAGGAACAACTTCAAAGATACATCGTCATAAATGCGAAAATATGAAACTAATCTATCTAATAGGTCGCTATTAGCGATAGTGACAATTAAATACGTATGACGCTGTCAGTTTGTGAATTTTGGAAATTGAATTAATACAAATTGTGTGTTAATGTTCTGTTCTCAATTTGTTACTTTAATAATTCACTTGTTATTAAAATAGCATACACAAATGAGGAAATATATGCATTACGTTTACGGTCTGTCGCAGGGAAATGGGAATTTTAATAACATGACAAGTTGATTGCTGGTGCTCGTTCAGTGTGCATATATATGATTTTATTGTACTGGTTTGTGGTCTCTTATGAAATAATAACTCTTTCACGATAAGCTCTGACGTTTCCTAGACATGCATACATTAGCATGTAAATTTTTCCCGAACAAAAAATTGCTACATTCAGATACATTCGTGCTATTATCTTGATAGCGATGTCGAAGGTAAATTACTAGTATTAAAACTGCCAGATACCCAATCTTGCAGAGTTGATAACTGGTGAATGTGAAGTAATTAGAAGAAATCAACCAGATGTCAATTTTGCATCAGTCGGTTCTCATCGTATTATGTTGATTCGTTAACACGTCAATTAGGTGCGAGTTCAGAAAAAGCGGAATACATTTTTGATAAGATAACTGAATATACTCTTATTTGAGTATTTGGATTGGAAACGATATGAATTTCTAAAAATTTCAAACACCTGCGTCAACGATTTTTAACGGTGGGAACATAGAATGTAATTACAAAATGGCAAATTTTATCAACTTCTGATTTGATGAAATTCGATGGGTCCTTGATCAGACATCTAAGTTTTCACATCCTGAGGTTGAGAATTGTTTGGCGGAACATTTAATAATTTTCTGAAGACAAGACAAACATATTAATATCAATATTTCTTGAAATATTCCTTTTTAGCTGCCATTTGGCAATTCCAATAACCCGATAAGGTTTGTTAAGTTACTTTTTGTTTATAAAAACGACAAAAAATGTCAGTAAGACAATGAACATCATTGTTCTGATAGAATATTCTAATTTAGTTTTCGGTTTTACAAGTAGAAAGGTACCACGTCAACAATCTCTAAAATGGTCAATTCTCGTCCATTGAAAGAAAAAATTGAAGCGATTTTTATTTACGGTGCGAAGCGTAACTTTCACGAGACTGAAAAGATTTTCAATGAACATTTTTCGTATCGTCCTATTTGTAGAAAATATATGAGGGAACTTGTATCCAAATTCACAACTACCGGTAGTGTACATAACAAAAAGCCCCCAGGTCATCCGTTCTTTTCCGGAAGGACAGCAAGTGCAAATAATTTGTGAAATGGTAGTAAATCCTGAACAGTCAACTTATTCCGTCGCGAATTTTTGTGAGGTGTCTCCTTCTACTGTGTGGAGGTTTTTGGAGAGGAATATGTAACATCCATACAAAATGAAAATGGTACACCAATAAACTGAAGATGACCATGATCGTAGAATAAAATTCTGCAAAATCATGACGTAAGAAGCGAATCCTAATGAATTCGATATGGATATTCTATTCCAACAAGATGCAGCACCATCACATCATTCTAGACAAATGAGAAACTATTTGGATACTACTTTTCGCGGTCGTTGATTGGCCGTCGAGGCCCTACAGAATGGCCAGCCCACTCGCCAGATTTGACACTTTTAGACTTTTTTATGGGGCTATTTGAAGCAAAAGGTGTATGAGGAAAAGGCGTATGAAACTGAACCTGCTTCAATATTGGAAATACGGTAGAGAATAATAAATATTTGTAGAGATAGTGACGTTACTGTTCGAAAATGTTCGGCGTGAAATATCGGATAGGCTGTTCATATGTCAAGAAGTTCAAGGAAACCATATCGAGTATCTTCTGAACTGACCTCAAGCTTATTACCTCATATTATGCAGTTAAATGTTAATGTATTCGACAATTATTAATAGTTGCGCCATTTTGTAGTAGTTGAAACATTGACATTATACTCTAGGGTTATGAAAGATGTGTCACAAGATCCTCCCTTTCCATTTAATTTTTTTCCCAGATAGCGCTCAGTCGCCATCTTGAAAGTTTCGTCTGCCAACTTCATTTCAAAATAAAGTATTCCTGCATTAATTTCATTATCCCAATTCAAAAAATAAAAGAAGGGGGGACATTAACGAAAAGCACTGTATAATGTTGGAAATGACAATTATTTCTGCTTCTGGCGAATTGATTATACACTAATACAAAGTGATACGTAAGAGAGTTTGGGAGGTCGATATCTTGGATTTATCTGAAGTCGAGTCTCAATGTTAAATTCATTCGAATAGTCGAATATGCCGTGAATATAGCTGTCACATACCTATCTATTTAACTGATAATGCAGTTCGGTATGCGACAAAAAAAAAAGATTAGACACGCTATCTGTCACCTTTTAGGAAAAGTACTCAAATTTTCGTGATAATAAAGTAATCCTTGAAACAATCATCATTAAATATTCGATTCAAAAATAGCATATCTCAGGAAGGCTTTTCGGTGATATGATGGAGAAAAACTTCGTGTCAGTTGTCTGTTGCTAGGTGCATTTTTGTTCCACATTCACTGGCGTAACAAAAGATACTGTGATATCTTTTATCTATATGGGCTAAATAGCCTGTTTCATATCTCGTGGTTATAAATGACGAGTTGATCAAGACAAATAATATCATAGGCCTTTTTTTAGCTTATTCCACATAATGCTTGCTTGCTCAGAAACGGTAAGACCTACAAGGTCGGTTAAACTGGACAAAAGTTTCCTATTTTTGGGGAACCAGAATAATCTCTTTCCAGATCAAGATCGATCGATCAGTGTGATTAATCTTCCTCAGTTTAATCTTCCTCTTGAAGATGATCACTTGGTGATTGAAACACGTGTCGAGGTGTTAAAAATAACGATTTGGTGTTGAAAAAAACTCCGGTGATATTTATTACTGCACCAAAAGTTCCACAGTGCACCACAAGTTCATTTCTGGGTTTGTTGCTTAATATCATTGTTATTTTCAGCTATTCTTTTTTAATTTTTTTGTCAATAAATCTATGGTGTAAATTTATGGTGTAACGAGAGAAGATTCACAAATAACAGTTGGTTCAACAGAAATATTCGTTTATCTGTTTAAAATAAGTTTAAAATCTGTTTTTCCGTTAACCAGCTGTCGCACCCCTACGAACGACAACCCTCAGAAGTCGAAACTTGTGCGAGCTAAGGATTAACGAGGTGTTACCTTTTAACGTGTGATTCCTAACACGGGTTGGACGATAGCAAGTGAAGATCGATCGTTCAGACTAAGGCTTGAACCACCGACCAACACAGTCAATTCGAGTGAGTGAACAAAGCACCCATGCCGAACCGCTTGGCTATCGACCGAACGTTTACCCTGATAACAAGAAAATTCGTTTCCATATACGAGTGGAGATACATATTTCCAAGAGTTTATGTTTGGCTTGGTGTGCTGGACACCATGATTATAGGTCCCTCTTTTTTTTGAGACATCTTAGACGGGAACTATATTTGGAATTCTTGTCGTAGACTCTAGTTGATTTGTTGCAAGATTTGCCTTTGAATACTCTGAGAGAATGTCAGCATTCTAACATGATAAAGCACCGCTACATCGCAGAACTATTTTCCGAGATTTTCTCAAAACAACTATGCCAGGACGATGGATAGGAAATAATGGTCGTTTCATATGGCCACCACGTTCACCTGACCTGACCTTTCTGGAATTTTCATTGCGGGGTTTCATTAATTCACCAAAATTTCGACATATAACTACAATTCAGCAACATTGTATATTTTAGTATAATGAGATTACTGTTCCACGAACCAAGCCATATGTCTCCTGGAAAGTTATAATAATTATCGTTACAGATGATACGCTAAGAAACGATCAAACGTTATCACGTGTAGCATCTGCTGCCACGCGCTTAGAACCCTCCCGCTACACTAGGACCGGTGAAATTTCGTAACGATTTCGGCGAAGACAATTAAATAACAAAAGAATTTCGACATCCTCCAGTCGTCCTTCCGTAGAGCGACACCTACGCCGATTTCCGCGGTCATCGAACTCACACCTGCTGCGCCACGGCCACCTGCATAAACAAACACCTTTACTTATCATTTGGTGTTGTGCTTCAGAGGGACGCTGTCTTTCCGGCGACGTTGCCATATCTTGAGGTATATTATCACTTCTAATACCGTGTTCTGTGACATATACTGGAATTATTGGTATCAGTTATTTCGTCAGCTGTAGTTGAACAGAAATGATATTTTGAAATTCAATGTAGTTTATTCTCTTATGTAATAACATATTCATATAAATCCGCCATTTTACTGACTACAGTTGCACAGTAATATTAGGTGAGGTCATTCCATTTGGAACGGAGGTGAAATATCTTGGCACTGTCCTTGATAAAAAACTCACCTGGAACGATCACTTGGGAAAAGTTTTGCACAAAGCCAAACTATATAGATGTCGAAAGATTTGTGGTAACACTTGGGGGCTTGTCTGGCCATCAATGGTGCCATCAGTACCACACCATTATCGGACATGGAGATCCTTCTAAATCTACCTCCTCTCCACATTTTTCTAGGCAGAGAGGCTAGATGGACTGCATATAGACATGTGCGCATTGCCAATTGCACAAATCAATTTATTGCAGACTGCAACAGACTGTTGGTTAACACTGGAAGTGTCAGCAATTCTGGAAATTGTCATTTCCAGCATTATGGAAATGACCTCTGACTTTATGCCTCCAACTGTCAACTACGAACTGCCTTATAAAGTACTGTTCCCGAGCAGAGAGGACTGGCTCCTCTGGTAGAAGGAAATATTAAGAGCAGATAGTTGTTGGTTCACAGATGGATCAAAAACACCTTCTGGTGCAGGTGTCTTCAGTCGAAGACCCAGGACAGAGATACCAACCTGCCTTGGAACATATGCGAGTGTATTTCAAGCGGAAATTTACGCTATTGAATTGTGTGCGGAGAGATTGGAAGAATCTTGGCTCCTACCGTGCAACGTCTAAATTGGTAGCAAATTGCCAAAAACGACCCTCCTCGAGGGGAAGACCTAACAGATTATCTCTGGTCTGGATTCCTGGCCATACTGGCATGGAAGACAATGAGGCTGTTGACTCCCTTGCAAAGGACGGTGCTGCAAGCAGCTTCATCGGACCAGAACCTGTTATTGGCATCGCTTTAGGCTTTGCTGAACAAACATTGAACACCTGGATGGCAAGACGTTCATTCACTCTTCGGAGCTTGATACCAAACAGTTGTTGGACTACAGTAGGGATGAACTACGGCCTTTTTACAGGTCACCGTCATTTGATTTCCATTAGAATGTATCCCAGACGTATTCATCAAAGTAGACACAATTCTTTTCTAATGAAACATTTCAAGGAACCTAATTTGGACATGATGAGTGTGGAAATATGATGTATCTCTGAATATTCTATTTATGAAACTTTTATTGATAAAACAACGATAAAAATAAAATAAAAACAACAATAAAAATTAATTGGCGCTCCGGGGCGACTTCATTGATTCCAGTGGCGCATTTGCTTTTTCAGCTGCAGGAAAACCAGAAAAACCTGCAGCACCACATCATCTGAAGATCTTGATCTAACAATGTCCTCTCTCTTATAAAACAAAATGTAGGGTGTCTCCAGAGGCTCCAATAAATTCAATGCATCGCCAGAACACTTCGTGACACGACTATCGTCAAACTTAAACCAGTCCGTTTCGTCTTTGACCAAGGCGTAATAATGACCAAATTCAACGCCAGCACCAAAGTGAACAATGACTGCATGAATATTATGATAGTGGTCTGCTAGATTGAAATGTTCATCTATTTCGAACCTTCCAAAGAGTTTCTTGCTTCCGTTAGAGGTTGAGTCTTGTTTGAAAATCATCAGTGTTATTATTAGATTGACTGATGCCTCAGATATACTTGTTTCCTTAGAACAGTCAGTTAGTGCATGTTTGACAATACAGTCGATCATCACCTGTTAAAAATTCCATTTTCAGATGATTTAACAATAAGCTTTGCACGGACTGGTTATTAATCATATTAGGAAAAGCTAGATGAAGTTCCAGAAATTCGGTACTTCTTGAACATTTACCACAAAGTAAACAAGTGGGGATTTTTCCAGCAAAAGATTTAGAAACACAATACAAGATGTTTCGGAGAATTGTAAGCAATCAGCAGCAGTATTTTTCTCTAACAGTATCTTTCTGGAAACTATAACTAGACCCCTTTCAAAGTTTATCTATCTGAAATGCATTCAAAATCACATTTAATGAACACTACATTTTTTATCGTGGTATGGTGAAGTTGAACAATGTTTTATCATATTTTACAAGAAATGCAATAAAATATGTGAAGGCCGATGTTACATGAATTATTTTTATGAACCGAAATTCTGATGCAGCAGATTTGTCGTTTTCAGAAACGTAAGGTCATAAAGTGTTTGCAGAAACTGAGACTTCAAAATGTTTTCATAAAAGTGCTGGTGCGGACATGAAAAATACTGTGTTTCCTACTCTAAAGTAAATAGGGCTGAAAGTTCAATATGTTTATGGAAATTCAAAAACCGAAGAACAGTTATATTAGTATTTTATCGACTTTTTTGGGTATTTTCACCTTCCACAATATGAAAAACATGAAAATTATAATGGAGAACCTTATACAAGTGTAGAAAGGGCAAACTTTTTAGTTTACTGAGTGAAATCAAAGTATTTTTCACAAAGAAAAATGTCTTTATCAGTGACTTGTAACTGATTTTCCTCCACAAAAAATGACTTTCATTCATTGACAAAGGTCCGGTAAATCTTGCGAGTAGAGTATGCAATAATCTTTTTTTTTTTTCTTCAAACAATCAATTGGAACTTTGTAATCGTTCACACTATTGTTAACACAATGGCGATTAAAAATTGGCTATGAAGAACACCGTCATTTAAAAGCATCACTATAAATATTATTCATACTTCGGCTCATTACGGTGTTCATTTACTGCGTATGAATAAGTTAATTAAAAAACAACCTAGTTGTTACATCAGAATATTTCAATAATTGGTTCAGTGTCAACAGAGTTCATCAAACAAAACAGTTTGCATCATGTACAGATAGTAATACAGTTTGTTGGTTAAATGGTAGACAGTGATTGAAGAAATTGTATACTTGAATTGTGAGAAAATGGTTTAAGATATTCCAAATGTTGCAATTAATGAGACCAGCATTATTCGAAAGGAATTACTCCATTTCCGCGTTAGTCTGTATTTTATTCCGTTAGTATGGAAAATACATCATTTTTAAAACATGTGGCAACCCTGTGACTCGTGCTGTCTGAACTGACGATTAACCAGGCACAGTCAGACTTGATGGAGCTACTACCCCAGGGTCATCACCTGGTCCCTGATGTCCTCTGGGTCATTATATGTATAGAGCGAGTTTAAAAAAAGTGATTCGTTTGTAACAACCACACTTTCATCAAGATATAGAGTTAGCACTGAGCGGATTCTGAACTTTTCATAGACTCAAATGATTTACTGAAAAAAAAATTCGGCAGCAACTTGACTACTCATTTGATTGCATCAAATGCCGCGCCTACACATAATCAAATTCTATAAGAATATTTACATATTGCTTTTCATATGCGTTTACTGCGACAAATACTTCTAGGTCATTGAAGTAAAGAATTAAACTCAAATTATTTCTAGTAGAAATAAGTTTGCCTTGACCGTGTTCTGATGTGCATAATGAAAAGATTTGTCTTTCTCTTTGCTGGCACAAATATGTAATAAATACAAAAATGATAGTCTTGTAGTTATAGAAACAATACAAATTATCAGTGTTAACTGTTCTGCCCTAATGGTTCGAAAGTGATAGATTTCGAAATACTAATCAATTGAATGATATTTCTAGAGGTAACATCAAGTCGTCTGTAACCATATAACCAGTGGATCTATAATTTCAAATTAGTCGCATAGGCATTGACTGCTTTGGATAGTTTTTGCGAGTAATTGATAATGTTTGTAGCTTTTTCCTGGAGACGATAATGAATTTTGTCGTAATATTTGAATAACTTGTGTTATAGGAGTATACAGTGTGCCCAATTTTTGATGGAAACACTCCCCTAAAATTTGAAGTTGTAAATCGATTTCAATGATTTTTTTAAAAGTGTCAAGTAGTAAAAGGTCAACCTTGAGACAATATTTGAAATGTTTATTAAAGTTTCAGGGCATACTACGATATTTTTTCTTAGTCGAAAATCGGGATTTTCGACTAAGATATATGTATATATGTATATATATATATATATCAA
>NW_019292703.1:35372-48554 GCF_000500325.1 Leptinotarsa decemlineata
TCATAAAAAATGATATATTGTGACTGTTAGCTGTGTGAGTTTTCGAATTTTTGAGTTGTCATAACTTTGTTAATAATGAATATTTTTTCATGAAATTTTGGTCACACCTGTTTAGAGGCACTCTGAATCCAGTGGCGTAGTGATTTTTTCAATAAAAAAATCGCTAATAAAAAATCCCTATTTTCGACTAAGAAAAAAGATGGTATTATGCCCTGAAACTTAAATGAACATTTCAAATTTTGTCCCAAGGTAGTCCTTTTAGTACTTGACATTTCAAAAAAAAAATATTAAAATCAGTTTACAACTTCAAATTTTAGGGGGGTGTTTCCAATAAAAATGGGTCTCACACTGTATAATTCCATCTGCTGTTGACCCAAGGAAAGAAAACAGTAGTTTTCCAAAAAACTTTTATAGATAGTATATATGTAATTTGATACCAAAGTGATATCAATTTAACGTTAAGACTGCCACATATAAATATGTGAAATATTTCCTCTCCAACCGGTTACGAAAAAGTTAAAAATAGCAAAGTAATCCCCTTCTATCACAAGATAAACTGCTTCGTGAAGCAACAGGTATCTCCAATTCGCAAATTACAGAAACCTTGTAAGTCTACTAGTCGGAGATGATGATTCATTGTTCTACATCAACACATTGTGTATATTATGTTTACATTGTATTTTTGTTCAGTCTAGAGCAGCTATTTCTGAATCAAGTCTGGAATCGTGTTTATTTGTCTGCTGTAGTCCACACGTGGGGTAATATCTGATGGCTATTTCCATTAGTAAAACTAGTGCAGAATCAAAGTATTTCTCTCCTTCACTAATGTATTAAGAAATATGGGACAGGTATAAACTGACTGTGAACTAGTTTCACAAATGGGGACGCTATGAAACGACGGGATATTTTCATTTGATGTTTTAGGTATAGTCGAATTAAACGAAATTGTGCGCTCTTACAGTTTGAGGCACTCTGAAAGGCCAAAAAAAACCAATACATGGAAATGAATCGACTGCGAAATAGTACACGTGGACTATAGAATTGGCGGTTCATATTGGATAATTTTGACTACCCAAGTTTTATGATTAGCTAAAGAGTCATAAAATTGAATTTTAAGTTATATTACGATAAGGAATAGAAATCAGGAAATGCGGGGATGGTTATCGCCGTCGTGTCATCAATGTTCAGTTCAGGAACTGATCGCGATTTCAGTGTTGAAATTCGATATTGGTGCAGTTATAATTACTTGAAATTTTCATTTGTTCAAAATGTGGCGTCCTTGGACAAGTACTAATAGTAATAACGAGTGTGACAACAACGCAGACTTTTTCCAGTGTAGTGATTCCAATAGCGATGGTGAACAATGCGAAAAACAGATACCAGTGAATAAGATTCGAATGCATTGAAATATTAAAACACAGAGAGTATGTTTCAACGTATATATAAGAATCTACATCTGAAGTTTGGTTTCGAAGGAAACAAAATATTACAAGCAACATCAGATTTGACCTAAATTTATTTCTTAACTGTCTGTAAAATAGTCAAAAACAAACATTATGAATGCAAACGCGATGTGATACGGGATTACCAAAACCTTTATTAAATCAAATCAAATCACTTTATTCATCCTGTAGAACTTACAAAGTTATAGGATAGGTCAAATAGCATTTGTACATATACATAAAATAATACTTAAAGTAAAATTAAACTAAACATACTTGAAAGATTGTCATATGCATACAAACCATACACACATTTCAAAAATGAAAATATCCGGGAAAGTTATAATTTTCAAATGTTTGTATAAATCTCTGCAAGAGGTTCTCTTATTAACGCCTGCTAAAATCCGTATAATTTTTTTTTTGGGCAATAAATACATTTGGAGCCAATGAAGAGCTTCCCCAAAGACAAATGCCATATATCTTATTCTAGATTCTATATGTGCATAGTAATAATTTACTATGTTCAGTGGTTAATATTGGCTTAAGATTTCGTATCAGATACGTAACAGCACCTAGTTTCGATATCAGTTTATTGCAATGACTCTACCAGTTCAGACAATTATCTAGTGTGAACCATAGTTGTTAGTCAAACATGGACAGGCAGAGACAGTCAAATATTCGAAACGCATAATCTCTGCACAACTTCATTCTAATTTCTAGATTTGAACAGATTCTTTGCCTGATGAAACCGTACTAATAAAGTTTTTCGAAAATTGAAATGAAGTGAGTTGGCGGCACACCATGAAACCAAATGATTCAACACCGTGTTACAATTTTCTTTAAAAATTGTGTCGTCTTTGTGCGAAATTAGAAGTGATGTGTCATCTGCATACATAACGCACGTATTCTCAGCAACCGCGGCCCCAACATCATTACAATATAATATAAATAATAGCGGTCCCAACAGTGATCCTTGAGGTACTCCAATGGTCAAAACTTGTATATTTGAAACACATTTATGATGACTATTTTCAGATCTATGATGCACCGAAACAAATTGACTCCTGTTTCTGGTGAAAGACTCTATCCAGTCAAGGGCATTTTCTCTTATTCAATATGAATATAGTTTATTTAATAATATCGTGTGGTCGACGCAGTTGAAACGGTCTCTCAAATCAACGCAGGCAAATAGGATTCATTCGAGAAGTGAAAGAGCTTTTCTAACATATGAAACATGTTTTGTAACAAAGTACAGACATATGAAACATCCGTTGTGGTATGTAATCTCGAAGTTGTCATTAGCGTAACTACTTCCTCCAACGTTACGAAAAAATCTATTTTATTCAAATGAAAAAAAAACCGGCGAGATCGTAGATAATATTGAAGCCATTTTACGTGTGGACGTAATGATAGGTGAACAAGGAATATCAGCTTGATTATTAGTCTGCTGCGTCTGGTTCAACGATTCCGTTGAAAAGACCGCGTTGGCCGGGGTAATTATACTGATTATTTGAGTGTATGTGTGCACAATGACACGGTGCGCATTGGACGGCAATGGCGGTTTGTCGACTAGTACATACACATGCTTATTTTCTATGCGCAAATGTAACTGGTGGTTAGAAATAGTCGGAAATACGTAATGAACTATTTTTATTTCATTACTCAGCAGAAAAAAAATGGTTCAATTTTACTTCAAGTATTATTTTATGTATATGTACAAATGCTATTTGACCTATCCTATAACTTTGTAAGTTCTACAGGATGAATAAAGTGATTTGATTTGATTTAAAAGAACTGGTATTATGTTGGAGTCTCGACAGCGTCACAGAAATAACAACGTTTCCAATATTTCCTCTTTGTCGAGGTTTTCGACAAGATGGTTAAGGCTTTCACGGCCAAAGTTTCCATTGACAGTTTACCAAATCCAGGTAAATTTCGACTATTCAAAAAAATATGTTTGAAATATGTTTTTCCGTTATCCAGCTATCACACCACTACGAACGACAACCCTCAGAAGTCGAAACTTGTTGGAGCTAAGGACTAACGAGGTCTTTCTCTTCAACGTGTGATTCCTAACACGGGTGGACGATAGCAGGTGGAAATCGGGCATTTCAGCCTGAGGCATGAACCATCGACTCACACATCGGCCGGTTGACTAAGTGAACAAAGCACCTACATCGAACCGCCCGGCTACCCACCTTCCAACAGCTCTCCTTTAATGATATAGTTAGGGAGCTAACTAATTTCTCCATATGGTCTTTTTCAACCAAAATTACTTTTTTTATCCTTTTCTGCCAGTCTTCTTCGGTAATATTAGATACTTCTTCTTTAATGGAAAATTATTTTTACGCCTGATGCTTTGTTTCAATTTTCCCCAAATCAACTAGATGGGACTAAAAACACAAAAATATGGTGTATCCATACTTTTCAGTAATACTCTCAAAAGCAAACACTTTTTCAAATGTTTCTGTCTGTAAAACTTCAAGTAGTTGGTTTTTGGTATAGTAATCTTCAAAATACAAATTGTTATCCATTGAAAAACTTTGTATTTTATCTTTCCTCGAATTTTTAATTCCGTACTTTGATGAGCTGTCGCGAATGATAGGAAGCGTTGTCAAAAACTATTATACTATTCGTATCCAAATTTGGTATGTGTTTTCAAAGCATTCCTCGAAAATATTAGCTTCCATGTCCTTATGATAGTCAATATTTTACACATAATTTCAAAGAATTCGAAACCCATCCTTTACTTCCTGTGCGATACACAATAACTAGTCGCGATCCTTTGTTTGCAGGCATGTTAGGCGTACACATTCTCAAGCCATCAATCCACCCTTTCGTAACTGTGTTCTTGTCTATATTCAGTTATTAGTTTTAAGTATTTGTTACGCAATTTCTCTATTATTCTGCTTTCCATAACTGCTTGACGTTTGTTTATTATTTTAAATCTAAATCCTAGTTTCTTTATCCAATTCTGATGAGTTTTGATACAGCAGCTCATGTTATGGCAGGAAGTACTCAATTTATTCCTTTTGATTTCAGTTGTAGGAATCTCATTGCTTTTGTAACAGTCGTATATTCTTTTATTTAATGATTTCATTAGATGAACATCTAAAGGTTTTGGTAATCCTGTATCACATCGCCTCTTGACAATCCGATACCTTAGAAACTCTACGAAAGTAGTGGAAAAGTGTACCTACAGATAAAATGAAAAACAGTTTCAATGCTCGACTTTCTTGGACCTTTCGGCTGTCCTATACTGATTTAAATTGTTTACATTCTAGTATTTTTATTTTACTGTGCTTCTATATAAAAACATGGGTATTATCACCTGATTGTGCTTTAATTAACAAAAACTTTCGGAAACTACAGACAATATTTCCTGCTTATGCAAAGTCACCTGTGTCTGGGCCATTCGTAATGACCAGAGAGCACGACCGACAACTATACGACATGAGACTCGTAAGATGGGCAGACAGTCATCGAGCTGTGCAACCGGCCCAATTAGTCTGGCCAGGGACGGTACGTAAGGAAGAGTGGTCTCGTGGAAAACAACAAAATTACACTGTCTGGCTGACTGTACCTGGTGATCGCAAAACTATAAGACTCATGGAAAAAAATAGGATTATTATATACATACAGATGGTGGAATAGTAGAATCACTTAAAATTCGTACCTTCTAAAGCACGTCATAGTTGTCCAGGTCCCAAACGAAAATCAATTTAGTGAACAAGTGGAACAAGTGAACAAGGTGGAAGTGCATTAGAATCATGTTGTATGTGAGTAAAAATATATCTATTTATTAGGAATCAAAATCATCACCAAGTATTCACAAATTAGTGAAAAAGTACACTGATAAGAGAAGCGGTTAAAGAACTATCCCACCATAGCTCAGAAACGAGAATTAGCAAATTAATCAAATAGTTATGGCGGATAAAGCCGTTCAGCAGATTATAGAAGAGATAAGAAAAGCGAAAGAGGAAATTAGAACCACGAAAGTGAATAAACTAGATCGATTTGATCATTCAACAAGTTGCACCCGCAATGTGTATGCTCGTGAATTTCCAAGGATTCTAAATAATTGAGTTTGCAACCCTTCCTTGCATAGTGCAAAATTTCCGTATCGTTAAGATTCGGGAACTTATAAACTCCAAATTTCTCTAACTTGTCCACTTTATCTTTGGCACTGAAAAGGAAATCAGATAAACTGGCATGTGGTCTGAATGCGACTTCCACATTGTTTTTCTGAAGACACCCGCAATTATCTCTGTTCTTTCACCAAAATATGTTAGAGTTACCCATTTCTTGATTTCAAGAATTGAAATGATGTGAAAAATTTATTACTTAGCCCTTTTGATCTAACCGTAGAGGAAAACTGAATACGAAGTGTTTTTAAAGTTGGAAGGCAATTAATTCATATTGGTTTAACCCTTTGTTTCCTAGTGGTTTCACTGTGAAACCCCCTAGAAATGATTTTTTTCCTAGTAGCCGACGGGCTATCCGGTAAAACCAAGCGATTTCACGTGATGTACCATGTTTCCTTTGATTGGCAGTGAAAAATCATCTTACTGTAACATTTGTATCCATGTGCAGTACTAATTGTGTTGTTCGATATCACGTGGTGGTGTGTTGGATAGTATCTACATAGTTATTTTCTCTATAGTTGATAATTGTCAGTAATAATTATCACAAGACATTTTTTAGGTGTTTATTGTCTTTTTCTTGTAAACTATAAAGTATGGGTTCGTGCTGATGAGTCTGGATTTGCTTGTCAGTTCCAAATCTATACAGGAAAAGCAGGTAATTCAGCTGAAAAAGATTTAGGCGCTCGAGTCATATACGATTTGACACGAACTCGATTTGATCATTCAACAAGTTGCACCCGCAATGTGTATGCTCGTGAATTTCCAAGGATTCTAAATAATTGAGTTTGCAACCTTTCCTTGCATAGTGCAAAATTTCCGTATCGTTAAGATTCCGGAACTTATAGACTCCAAATTTCTCTAACTTGTCCACCTTATCTTTGTCATTGAAAAGGAAATCAGATAACCTGGCATGTGGTCTGAATGCGACTTCCACATTGTTTTTCTGAAGAAACCCGCAATTATCTCAGTTCTTTCACCAAAATATGTTAGAGTTACTTACTTAGCCCTTTTGATCTAACCGTAGAGGAAAACTGAATACGAAGTGTTTTTAAAGTTGGAAGGCAATTAATTCAAAGGGTTTAACCCTTTGTTTCCTAGTGGTTTCACTGTGAAACCCCCTAGAAATGAATTTTTCCCAGTAGCCGACGGGCTATCCGGTGAAACCAAGCGATATCATGTGATGTACCATGCTTCCTTTGATTGGCAGTGAAAAATAATCTTACTGTAACATGTGTATTTATGTGCAGTACTGATTGTGTTGTTCGATACCACTTGGTGGTGTGTTGGATAGTATCTACATAGTTATTTTCTCTATAGTTGATAATTGTCAGTAATAATTATCACAAGACATTTTTTAGGTGTTTATTGTCTTTTTCTTGTAAAATATAAAGTATGGGTTCGTGCTGATGAGTCTGGATTTGCTTGTCAGTTCCAAATCTATACAGAAAAAGCAGGTAATTCAGCTGAAAAGGATTTAGGCGCTCGAGTTATATACGATTTGACACGAACATTGGTGGGAAAGGGCCATCGAACATTTTTCGACAACTATTTCAATTCTGTGCCTCTTCAGAAAAAATTACAGAGTGTATTCATATATGCTAATGGTACAGTTAGACGAGGAAGAAGAGATTTACTCACTGATATCTGCGAGGACAAACATTTGAAACGGGGAGATTCTGAATGGCGAGTTACTAAAGATGGTTTATCTTATCTCAAATGGATGGATCGCAAAGGTGTTCATTTTCTAAGTAACTATTTAGATCCTAGTCAAAATGCTTGAACAAATCGAAAGCAGAAAGATGGTTCCACGCACCGCATTGATTGTCCTTCTATAGTAGTATGGTAGTACAATAAACATATAGGTTATGTAGACAAGTTGGATATATTGAAATCAATTTATGAATTGGACCGAAAATCCAAGAAATGGTGGCACCGTATTCTTTGGTACCTTCTCGACATTTAATAAGTCAATTACTACATAATTTTCAAGAGAAGATCAGACATTGATCATTTGGGTAAATGTATGAGTAAAAAATTTCAAAATTGCCGTGAGCTTGGGTTTGATAGGAGCTGAAGAAAATATAACAAAAAAGGGACAACCGTTCTAAACTGAACATAAGTCCTATAAAACTTCTGTACCACAAGAAATAAGGTATGATTCTTGTGCCCATGGAACATCAAGAAGATGTGTATATTGCAGTACCAAGAATTTTCCTCACAGAACAAGGTGGATGTGTTCCAGGTAAGACATGAATGATTACACTGTATCATTTATAAAATGTCCCTTCGTTTCAGATGTGACTAGGTTTATGTCTGAACGACAAAAAAACTGGTTTTTAGGTTTTCATAAAAAATAATGTGATTGCTAGAAATTAAATGAAACCATTCCGGATTTTTTATAAGTATTTAGCAAGGACTGTGGTGATTTGATTTAATAGATTATAAATTTTTCAAAAGTAGTTTTTTATTTCCTAGTAGTTTCATACCGAAACCACCCTTCAAACTCCAAACTGAAAACCTGAAACATGTTTTGATTACAGATTTCCATCAATTAACCCATAATCAACCAAAATTCACATAAAAAAGATAGAATCTAGAAATAACTAATTCTGACTCCAAAGGGTTAAATAGTGTAAATAAATCACAATCTTATTCATGTTCCATCAACAATGTAGACTTCTCTTTCAATCAGAAATTTTAAAAAGTTTTCTTCGGAGTCGCGACCACTACTTACACACCATCAAACACGTAACTATCGCCGATGATCCCGTCTCACTTCCAGGGGGTGATTAATCGCGAAGGGTGGGTGGGTTTGTCCGACTGCACACAGACAGACACCTGCGAGTCGGCGAAGGGGTAGAGCGAGACAGAGAATGCCCAGTCAGACCTCTGCCAGACGTACAGCCAAGGCCGGAGCACTTTTTCTCCCTCTCTCTTCCACCGTCTCTGTCTGCGCCTCTCCACCCTTTCAATGTGACCCCTAACCAGCCCCAGACTGCCAGCCAGCACAGCGATGACGTCTGTCGTTTGTGACGCGTTAAGCTTGTGTTTGGTCTCCTCCGAAAGACAGGACCGGACGTGGTACGGAATAACGAGATTCTATAAATATTCCGTTCATAAAGTTGTTCATATTCATATTCAGTTGTAATAACTGAGATTCATATTGAGTGTTTGAAATAAATCTTAGTAATTATAATAACTTTGAAGAGCTTAGTATCACAAAATTAAAAGAGCCATCAAGGAAATACTACCCAACCAATGTTTTTACTCAGTCTCGGAATACTACGATCATTTCAGGACAGTTCTCAGCTATGTCTACTCGAGATGAAACATACTCACCGGTATCGATTGTAATGTGGTAGTTTGTGAATACCCCTATTATCATAGGTGAATATTTATTTGTTTATATATGTACGTAGGCAACCCCTGCGTTGCTTTATATTTTTGCATTTTTACAATTTACTTCTTTGTTTTATATGTTTACTCAAGAAAGCCTATACACTTGACTTGCTACAAACATGAAAATGTAACGTAGTTAATAAACTATTCAATTCATGTGTAAATTTCTTTGGTTCTTCATAAATACGGTACACTGAAAACAGAGTTGAGTTTCCTTGAACTGAAATTGAAATGTTGATGTGAATGACGTAGTAGCTCAAATCACAAATTTGTGTTGTGGAATGCTATAAAATGCTATTGAAATGTGGAACAAAAAAGCTGATATTACAAACAATTTTAAACGAAAATTAAAGAGGAGTTCAAAATTGTTCTTAAAGGTTTGACACAACCTCAAAGAAAGAAGAAACGTCCTACTCATTTTAAACCAGCTCAGTCCAACGTGAAATTAATTGATTTTCACAAATATCGTTAACAATGATATACTTCTAAATACTTTGTGAAAATGTGCAGATAGGAAGATCTCAAAATGATGTTTTTTAACAAAATGGTCAATCTATGAGTAATTTTGATTTAAAATGACACTGATAAAGAATGTTTGAAAAAATTTACTTTTACGTAATGGAAATGGCCGATACTTCCACTGATATCTCTCGAATACTTTTACAATAAACGCTGATATTCCCCAGGGATCCATATTGTCTCCAACTCTCTTTTCATTGTATATCAATGACTTATTGAAAAAAAACGAAGAATCCAATATATTGCTTTGCTGACGACAGCACACTTGTCTCGTCATTACATTTGGATGCCAGAACGTCGACTGCGGATACACATCTTGACCGGCAGCACGAGGTTGCATATCTTAATGAGGATCTAGAGGTGAAATTGATGAAATGAATTGGGGGCAAACCTAACCAGGTTCAATTCAATGCCACAAATATCCGGGCATCGGTTTTCTCTAAAAAGGTAAATGTCTCCGAACCGGATATAATAAAGTCAGAACAGACAATTCCGCTTTCTGCTTCTATAAGTTTGTTGGGGGGTTAAAATGGACACCAATATGTCTTGGCACAATCATGTCGCTGGAATTGCAAAGGCTGCTTCTCAAAATCTTGGAATACTGTTCCAAACCTGAAAACTGTACACACCTCAGCAACTTTTGATGCTTCATAAAGCTCAGATCAGACCTTATTTACAGTATTGTTCTCATGTATGAAGCTCAGCCCCTAAGCTGCGGGATTCCATCCAGAAAACAGACATTCGCCTGATTGGAGACGCCAACATCACTTGCAACCTTGATAGTCGGAACATTGAAGGAGGGTTGGGGATTTGTCTCTCTTCTATTTATACTTTCACGGAAAGTGTTCAAGTGGCTTGGCACCAAGAGCGGTACGTATCAGGAATATGCAACGGACTGTGGCTGCTCATTGTTTTGAGGTTCAACTCGGTACACCTCGAACTTTCACTGTTCAAGAACTGCGTTCATGTGGAATAAACTTTCTGAAAATGTTTCCTCCAATGGATTTGATCTCGCAAAATGAGACTCACTAAAACTTCAGTAGGAAAATGTTATTTTGGAAAGATCCCATTTTTTAATGAAATAATACCCTGGAAAGCCTCAAGAATTGAGAGCGTCTGCATTCATTGATAAGATGCGCAAACGCGCATCTTGAGGGACGTCCTAGGCTGAGACTTTGAAGTCGCTTCCTAGATTTGACCAACTGTAACTGCTTTCTTTCTTCAATGAAGTTAACACTTGGTTGCTCATAAAAACCCAAGGCGTGGATTTATTGGAGGAAAAGAGCCTGCAATGCTTTGAGTGAATCCGATTTCGAGGTGTCAATGCCAAATTCACCTTTTTAAACTCAAAATACTGATTGTGATATGAAATAACGAAGTAGTGTCCAACCGAAAGTTCGGTTTCGGTCGAGTTTTGGCGAAAAAACGGGTTTTGGCGGCAAACCTGGCGGCAAACTACGACTGAAACCGAAACTGCATTCGGGAGTTCCCGCGCTGTGATCGGTCATGTTCGGCTCGTTAAATTTCATACAAATGATATTACGTAACAAATAAAATAAGTAATTTTATGTTTAAAATTTTTGAAAACCCATCAATAATATTCAAAAGAAGGATCTACACCTACTCAAATGAACACCTCACCTATTTTAAGTATTTTTTCTTAAATGAGGGTTTTTTATGTTGATTATCAATAAGTAAAAATGTCGAAGACTGCATAACGTTATGATTTAGAGATAAAAAAATAAAGACTAACTGATTAAAATAACCTTTTCTTCATTTTTCTCTCAAAACATAATCTTTGTAAGGAAGTTTCGGTTTCGGTCTCGGCTGAAACTGAAACCGTTGCCGAAATTCGATTTCGGTTTCGGTCGTAAAAACCAGTTTCGGTCGGACACTATAACGAAGAAAAGAGAAATGAAATTTTCTATGTTTTCACCAATTTTATTTGTAACTAACGTTACTGCAGTTTCGTCCTATAAGGACATTTTCAAACTTATACATTGAACATTGTACATTGAACATTTCTCTTTTCTTCATTATGATTTCCTACCACGTAGTAACGGTTACATCCATCAATTTATATGAAATAACGATAATGATAAAATGATTTTTTGAGTAGTACGCGAACCCGTGTTAGGAATCACACGTTGGAAGATAAGACCTCTTTAGTCCTTAGCTCGCACAAGTCTCAACTTTTGATAGTTGTTCATCAGTCGGTACTTTTTTCTCTGTGTGAAGCTGAACTCCTAATATATTATTTAAAAAGTGCGGTATTTCCCAATGACTAATTCGTCTGAAGTACGGTCCAGCCTTGACTGTTTTACAGGTAAATATTTGCCAATGTCGCACTCATTTGCACCAGCAGAACAACAAACGACAGTCTACTGTTTGCGGCCTGGTCTTGACACCACTCATTAATTTAATTAACATTGTTACGGATCGTCTAATCAATGGACCAGCTGCGTGCTTCTGTCGGTTTCGATGAAAGAAAAGGCAGCCAAACATTTCTATCAATTAATAACCGACACATTTTTGGAATTCTTCAGACGGCGGCGGTCAGAAGTGATTTCTTCATCATCGGATTCGATGGTCAATTTTAATTTATTTTCGTGCAATGGGGATGGTTCCTCAATTTGGGTTATTACAGCAAATGTAAGTTTGAACAAAATAAAGTTGAGTTTAATTCATGAGTTTTTCAAATTCACTTCGAAAAGTATTCAAATTGATGTTTCAAATGTTNTCAGTTTGTGCATGATATTTTTCACTTGCAAAGGTCATTCAAAATACAAATTGTAATAATACGTATTGAATAGATACCTGCCTTCTTTTTTCTAATGATCTAACAATAATTTACTTCAATCCCTGCCGGGTACCTAACTGCTGATTTCATTGTTCAGAACTAAACTGTCAATTCGGTATATTTGTGAAAAAATTTACGTAGAGATTGCGCAGATGAAACGATAAATTACAGTACCAATACCAATGGACCACGACTAACAAGTCTGCAAAATATTAATATTCTATAAATAGTTACTGTTTTTACTGAAAAAAAAGACTAATTTCAATTTGCTCCTCTGACTGAATGTATTCAGTCAAATTTCTTTTCGATTTCGCTAAGTGAAGTGAGCTATTCAACTGTTGAAATTTTTAAATATGCAAATCTTCAATGCTATATGACCCAGCATATTTATATCCACTGGTCCGAAACGAGCCGGAAGAGCTGCCTAAATATCTTGAAACTACTACCGTCATATTCAAAATATCCAATTCATAATTCGAACACAATGAATTTTGAATATTCAATCTGTGTGTCGATTGTTGCAAAATATCAACTGTGCCATTTGAGTCATGAATTGTACTGAACAATACCCAGTATTTATCAAGTGCTGAATTATTGGTTCTCAGATGATTGGGTGATATCTTCAAGTTCTCTCTCGAATACACAATAGAAATGTGTGAAAATATAAAAAATTCCTAAAGTGCAATTTGATTGTACTTACTTAACACAAAACTTGCTACCGAAGAAAATCGAGAGACATCTACTATAAATTTCCGACCTTGATGGCAAAACAATGTTGCTCAGATAATTTGATGATCTTGCTGAAATATTTTCCAGAGTTATTTACGGTCCAATTAATCAATGGCAGTCATGACAACTAGGTAATAAAAGAATGGTA
>NW_019292704.1:0-23729 GCF_000500325.1 Leptinotarsa decemlineata
AATAAAGGGCAAGTTAGGATAAGTACCAAGACACTTTGAAAATAATTCTAGGCAACTCTGGTCTAGTTTTATATAACCACGAGCAGATACAATCAAGAATTGACTTTGGGATTATTTTTTGCAGAAATTCTCCACCTGCACAGAAAAATTTTGTAACGCAAAAGAGAATTATTAGAACCATTGCAAACGATGATTTTTTCTCTTATCTACATTGGTGAAAAATGTGTCTGTTATATACTTGTATTTTATATCTGTATCTGATATGTACTGACTTATCCAATTGCTTCTTTGAGCTCATTTTAATGGATCAATAAACAAACAATCTTTCAATATGACACTATCTACATGTTGTTTATTGAAACGTTTCTACACAAATAGTTGTCCTCACAACTGAAACATATTATACGTACGTACATTTTATAACCTCAACTTGGGAATGACTCTGTCATTCTGCCAAATATCGGAGTAAAATAGAATATAAAATACAGTAATACGTTTAAATGGGTATTTTGTTATTCGATTATCCATTGAATAGATAAACAGGAATGATTTTTTCGAAAATGTATATGATGCCATTTAACTGTTTGTTCTACTGGTTGATCGGAAGCCGGATGGTTAACGAGTAGTAGTGGTTGGTTCCGTCCATGAAAGCACCTCTACCAGGTTACAGACTCTATCTTTGCTACATAATTTGATGGATGATTTAGAGGTAGGGTTGCTTATTAGCTTACCCTCTGCCTGTAAGGGTCTTATTTCTGACCAATGCTAGGAAGCGAATGTTGAAAGGTAAAACCACGTTAATCCCTTGTTCGTACTCGATTCTCGAATTTGAGGGGCGCCTTTCCGTGGGAGGATGGACAATCTATTTCAAAACTGAACCAATTGGACAAATTTAACACCCTGATGACGTTTCTAATTTATATTATCTCCCTTCTGTTGATTTTTGAAATTTTTCAAAAAAATTTCAAGAGTGTTACAGTTCATTTTACAGCATTCTGAATGATCTTTTACAAAATGAAACTGATGTATTCAATGTGTTCATTGATTTGAAATTTATTCAGCAGCGTTTTGTGTAGACATTAGGTTGGATAATCAATAATGTAGATATGTATACACACCGTTTTGTTTTCGAACTAGATATTAAAAGATGAATAGGTAAGACGAAGAAGTTAGGAAATTTGCCTTTACCCGGTGATTTATTTTTTTATTTCAGAAAGTATGGGGATGGAACAAACTTTTTTCAATAGTATGTGTGTTGGTATGAATCGTAATCGTATCAGGGTTTTTTCGTGTCGATTGCATCCACTACTGTTGTCGTTAGCCTCTCTCACGTTATAACTACTGTATCTTCGTCCTCGCAGTAAACAGATTTTAAACAGAAACACACATACCAGTAATGATGCCTGCCGCAGTAGCAGAAGAAACGTTTAGTGCTTCAGGTTCCATTCGACCATGGCCTACCAGCCTGGAGATTTCTCTTTGATTATACTATTTTTTGTGTGTATTTTTATTGAGTTATTGCAAAAAATTGGTTTTGTGTAAAATTATCAACGTAACTCAAGAATCGCCTAAAAAAAATTTACGTGTAAGAGCTTGAGCGAAGCATTATTTTATATGATGATAGATTTTATAAATGCAGTGATTATGATGAACCTATATATCAGTGTTTCGGATAATTTAGACTCAAATTCAATCAACTTCGAAATTGTCTACATTACGACAGAAGTACAAGAATTCTGGGAAAGAAAGTTTTTTGTCTTCTACTTCTCCATCTTTAAACAAAAAATGTGGGAATCTTCCGAAGAAAAAAAGGGAGCAATCAGTTTCAAAAATTAACTCTATATAAAGATGTGTAGATCATGCAAAGAAGTAACTTTCAGACACAGACTGGAAGAAAAAGCCCTTTCAGAACAACGATTTTCATATAAACATTGAATTATACGAAAGAACAAGATAAAACTGTTTTATCTTCAGTTTTATCTTCCTCTTGAAGATGATCACTTGGTGATCGAAACACGTGTCGAGGTGTAAAAATAACGATTTGGTGTTGGTAAAAAACTCCAGTTATATTCATTACTACACCAAAGGTTCCAAACAGTATATCACATGTTCATATCAAAGTAAAACCGAACATCCAGGGCCAACGGTACCTTCGACGGATACACTGAAAAAAATAAATTGGGTCAATAACAAAGTTGTGGTTCGATACAATCTACATGCAGATCATTAATTAGCATCAGAACACATAATATTCAAACCTGGGAGAGTCAGTTTTCAATTGTTTCAGAAATCGATCACAATCAGTGAAGAGAATTTCATAATTTCATATTATATATGGTGGCTCCGTGCATTTGTGTTTCTTTTTTCTGGCAACCAAGTGTTGCCCATCCTTACACTTGGCTGCACTATACTGATGATGAACCAAAAAGCCCGAAACATGTGTCTATGATTTGACACTTCCTTGAATGCTATGTCCGATTAATAACTTCTTTATCTATATCAAGACACTCGATAACCTTCGTATTTGTATACATATCAAAAATGAAACAATTAGTGAGTGGACACAACACTCCAAAAAGGGGGGGCAAACCGCGAACACGTGTTTCTGGCTATTGGCCTCATCAGCGCGGTGTAGCCAAGTGTAAAGATGGGCAACAATTGTTTGCCGAAAGCAAGAAACAACACACGCACGGAGTCAGCAACATGAGCCAACCGCACATTTGTCGTTCCAGTTAGAAGACCTACGTGACCACGTAGGCAAGCTATAGCTACCTGCGTGACATCCATGTCCAGGATATAAATACAGAGAGCTATTTTATCGAGTGTGTATGCTACAAATAAAAAATGAAACAATTAGTGGACACAACACTCCAAAAACCGCGGACACGTGTTTCTATTGGCCTCATCAGCGCGGTTCAGCAAAGTGTAAAGATGGGCAACACTTGTTTGCCGAAAGCAGGAAACAACACATACACACTCGATACAATATCTCTCTCTGTATTTATATCCTCGAATCTGATGTCACGCCTGGGAATTCTAGGCCTTCTAACTGGAACCACAAATGTGCGGTTGGCTCCTGTTGTTGACTGCGAGCGTATGTGTATGGGCAACAAGTGTTGCCCATCTTTACACTTGGCTGCACCGCGCTGATGAGGCCAACAGCCAGAAATACGTGTCCGCGGTTTGCGGTATATATTCAAAATTGAATTACAAAGCTCCTTGCACAAACTACACAAACTATTTGGATGTAGTATACTGTATACCTTGTCGTAGCTGTGTAAATAATAGTAAATAAATTATTGATAAACACTATGCAAATCACAAAATGCACAATTAGTTTCGAAAGTTTTTTGCCAGATTTTATTCATAACATATTTACTCAATATTTTCGGAGCAACTGTGAGGAAGGGGATGGGGCTGAGAAGAGAAATTGATGACTTTACAAACGAGATATCGTTGACTTCTAATCCAAATAAGGGATAGATTGCTTCCCGTCGAAGGGGTGGAAGTAACTAAGTTGACATTATACTAAAAATAATTTTCTCTCGTAATGAAACTTCACGTGTCAGAGCTCTAAACGTCAACTTTGAGAAAACGTTTTTTTTTCATTTCCATTTGCCCACATATTCTGTTTTCTTAATACGTTTTCACTAAACATGTTTACATTGTCAGTCTTGAAAAGGAACAGCGCGGCGTTTGAACGTATCTGAAAGCAAATTCACAACCATTCAAAATCTCATCTTATTAGTTTCTATCAAATTTGAAAGAGTTTCTGATACTTAATATAATCTTACTCTTTGCGGGTTTATCTATTAGGGAACTTCAAGAACTTACCACCAAATTCCTTAGTCTCGGTGGAAAACAATCGACTTATGTCCTACCTTAGTTTCAGGGATTCTCGTTCTAAATCTTCCGAATATTGCAATTCCTCTCAAGTTAATATCGTGTCCACATATTTTTGCTCGAAGATGTTTGAAATCTTCAAGGGCCTGCAGATTACACTCACGCTTGTATTTGCGCCAGATTCTGCTTTTAGGCTGCAAACCTCTAATAATGCTTCTATTATACCAAGGAGGACTGTATACTTGGGACAGCAGCGATTAAAAACATTATAAAGTTTTCCATAGAAATATGTGGATGCATCTTCTGAGTCATCAAGAACTTCCAAGAAGGTCCAGTCAATATGAGATATTTGATTATACAGTTGTGGATAGTTGGCTCATTTCAAATTATAATTATTCTGGAAACAGGAATGCAGTTCATTTTTGTAGTTAGCCTTTGACACCTTTGGACTTTTTTATGGGGCTATTTGAAGCAAAAGGTGTACGAAACTGAACCTGCTTCAATATTGTATATACGGCAGAGAATAAAAAATATTTGTAGAGATATTGACGTTACTGTATTCTAAAATGTTCGGCGTGAAATATCGGATATACTGTGCATATGTTAAGAAGTTCAAGGCAATCATTTAAGCATCTTCTGAACTGACCTCAAGCTTATTACTTCATATTATGTAGTTAAATGTCAATGTATTCAGGTAATCATTAAAAGTTCCGCCATTTTGTAGTAGTTGAAAATATTCACATTATATTCTAGGGTTGTGAAGCATTTTTTAGGAACTTCAAAAAGATGTGTCACAAGACCCCCCGTTCCATTTAATTTTTTTCCCAGATGGCGCCCAGTCGCCATCTTGAAAGTATCATCTGTCAATTTCACTTCAAAATAGTATTCATGTATTAATTTCATTATCCCAAATTTCAATTTTTTGAGTTGACCCATTCAAAAAATTAAATGAGGGAAATTAACGAAATGCACTGTATATGTGTTGTTGAAGTGTTTTATTAAAAAAGGGAACACTTCCTGATAATTTTTCAGTATATACCATCATTATAATCATTGATGGAGGTGATTCCACTATCTTTAATGAGTTGACTCTCATATAAAAATATAAATTCCGGATATAGCAAACGAATAAGTCTGTGGTTCCTCCCTCTGCTTTTTTCCTTCTTTATCGTTTATTTATGTAATTCATTGTTTTGATTACTTGATAATCGAATTCTGGATATAAAACGTTTTATTTACCAATAGGAAAGAATCGTTCATAATTTCATTCTAAATAATTGACGTGAGTTCCAAAAATTTTAAATCATTCAGATTTGAAAATAGTCTACAATAATGCCTGCCCATATGCCTGCGCCAGTCGTGGATGTCTTGTGAATATTTAGAAAAACCCGACTGCAACTCTAATTAATTCTTCAAACATGACTCTACCTTTGACGGAAGCACCAAACTCTTAGGGAGGGACGGAAGCACCAAACTCTTAGGGAGGTTCGAAATAGATGAACACTTCAATCTAGCAGAGCACTATTATAATCTTCATGCAGTCATTGTTCACTATGGTTCTGGCGTTGAACCTGGTCATTATTACGCATTGGTTAAAGACGAAACGGGCTGGTTTAAGATTGACGATAGTCGTGTCACTTAGTGTTCTGGCGATGTCTTGAATTTATTGGAGTCTCTGGAGACATCCTACAGTTTGTTTTATGAAAGAGAGGACATTGGCAGATCAAGATCTTCAGATGATTGTGCTGCAGGTTTTTCCGTGTTTTCCTGCAGCTGAAAAAGCAAATGCACCACTGGAATCAATTAAGTCGCCCCGGAGCGCCAATTAATTTTTGTTGTTGTTTCATAATCTCATGATTTGTATTATTTTCTACTTTAATATATTATTAATTATCAATAATTATACAATCGACTTCATAATGAATTTACAACAATAATAGAAAATTTCTTCAAATTTCCATCTCCTGATCAACAATATCAATAAAAATAATCCCTGGAAAGTCCTTGATATTGCAATTTTGACAACTGATAGGCACCCTTGGTTAAAAATTGAAATTGAGAGAAGTAATGAAACTGATACCGCCAGAGGTATATTTTCAGTAGGTCTAACTGGATTAAAGTTTGATTTGTAATTTATCTTTCGAAACTCAATAGGGATCAAATCAAAAAATATCCTGCATATGCAAGGCCATTTTTTTAAACCATGCTTTCCGTAAATTGAAGGACTGTGTAGCGGAGGAATAGTTTATAGTATATATTTGTCTTGTGTGTTTAATGTTCTTTTTATAAGTTAACCTTTGTTAGGTTTGTGTACGATCAATGACTATTTATAAAATTTTCTTCTAATAACCAAGACATTTGAGAATGGTAGTTTCTCGTTGTTTTTGAATTCATATGTAAACTTAATATTCGGGGCGGAAAAGTAGTGAATTCTGTTTTTGACACGTGTTTCCGTGGTGGAAAAGAAAGCTAATGATGCATTCCTCATGATAAGGACTCGTAAATGGTATGATAAAACTACATGAGGTTTTGACCCCGCCAGTTCACCACTAGCGTTTCGACCTCATATAATAACGAAAGAATGCAGTATTATTTTATTGAAACGAGTTATTCAATTATTTCAAAGAGCTAACCTTTATCATATCCCTCCTGAGGCTCTACAAAACTATGCGGAATGTGCCATCAGATCTCTTCACACTATGTATATTAAAATAAGAATTCAAAATTATTTCTCTGAACTGAGTTTTACGATTATTTGGCAAGCGTGATATATGTTATATGGGTTTTAGATGGGCCTTCTTGTCATCGGGTTGCAATTCGGTCATAAAAGAATATTAGCCGTCCTAGACAGTCCTAGTCAGTTTCGATGACCAACTCTGTCAAAAATTATGCTGATACTTGCCTTCGTGGATGTAGCATAGTTCAAATTCAACAAGAGAATCTAAGTTCTTGCATTGGTGCAACACAACATATTTGATTTTTTTTTCTTCATCTACTATTTCCAACTGAATTCAAAATAATGATACTTACAGAGCTGAGGAGAATACGACGCGTCCGAGGCGGGAGCATTGAAAGTGATATCAGGTTTTGCTACGACAAGCACCACCCTGTCTTGTGTGGTTTTCAGGGTAGCAACCGCATCTTCGTGGGTAACATTTTCTAAATTCACCTCCCCTTTCTGAAACAAAAACAAATCATCTATATATAGCAATTTTTGTATCAACATTTGGAATTTTTCTGATGACCAGATACAGTATTGATTTTTTTAAGTACAAAACACAAGCTCTACAGAAAAATCTTCAAGGCCCTATAAGAGGTGCCTGTGCGAAAGTAGCGATTCACATTGGATTTGGGAGAATGGTCCACAAAATGACGACAATCCATAAACCATTCATTATGAATTTTGAGAAGTGGTTCCGAAATAATGAACTAATCCTAAAGCTGAGTAAGAATCAAAGTGTGGTTTTCAAAACAAATAAAAATCTGGTTTTTATGTACAAGAAATGGAAGTGCCTGTTAATAAAGAGTGTGAATACTTAGGAATAAAACTTGATATATATTTGAAATGTAATTCCCACATTGAATATGTCTCTTCTGAACGATATCCTGTTTATACTGCATTAGAATCCGCTCAAGAAATCGATACAGTACTCATAATCCAAAAAGGAGTCATGAAACTTATTCTTCATTGTAAATACAATCGATCTTGTCGGGAATATTAAGGGCGAATCGATTATTTACATCTTAGATAGCCTAATATTTTGAAATACCCAAAAAAGTTCAGAGAACATGATATACATCAATCACTTGACTAAAAGAAGAATTCACCTCAGTTTTTTTACACATCCCGGCCCTCACTGAAAAAAGCTATAACTACTCAGCCATTAAATTTTATGATGAATTACTATCAACTCTACAGGCAATTGAAAATGTACTATCGTTTAAAAGTACAGCATTCCATTATATTTGTGAAATTGAACCTCAAATGTTCATTTTCACCTTATCAACAATGATTTTGTACACCTTTTTATTTGTGATGCTAGGCTAGGTATAAAGATTCAAAATAAAAACTTGAAATTTAGTGGTAGTGGGTTTTACAAAATGGCCTGCTCAACTGAAATATTTTGAACTTCCGATCTCTTTCTGTTATACCGGAAGTTGAGGGCAACTTCCTTATTTCAAATGAAACACTCTGTATTTCATTACATTTTTGAATTTCTCAGCACATTTTAGGCTCACTTTGTTTAACAATGCCTATACCCAAATTTGTTATTTTTCGAGATATTCATTTTTTTCTGAAAAATTTGACAGTTACACTCCGAAAAAATCATAACTCATAGACAGTAACAGTTGAATCACACCTTAAGTATCAAATCATGAACAGGTCCAACGACAGGCTGGTCGAAATTTCCACCTAAAACCTAACATCGAGAAAACTGATGAAACACGATGTATGTATTGTTTATATGTTCATATACCTATGCATTCAGTGTTTCTCATAACCAAAATAGCTTCGACCTGACCTGTTTTAGGTGATAACGCTTACTAGTCCCTATTTATATCCTATATGTAATCACCTGTAATGTTTTTCTCGTGAAAAAAATTATATTATTATTTGATGATCAATAATATTGTTTCCTTCTGAATATTCATTATTTCAAACACGAAAATGAATATGCTGAGCTATCCTCAAAAGATAGACATATGCCATTGTGGATCAAAGAATAACAACATGTAGTGAGCTGTTTTTGTTATATCTCAAAGAGATTAGGCAGCATTTTCGATGAAAGCTGGCACCGCCACCCCGATTTCTCATACACCGGTTAATGAAGACAATTACTACACGAGTGAAAATGACTTTATAGTCAGCTTGTTTAAAAACGACAAATTGTGAACCAAATAATACTCTTGACGTGTATAATGTGTATTACATCAGGTACAGTAACGATACAGTAATTTCACGGTAAAAGGTACAACCACGTTATTCTGTAGTTTGTACAAGTTTCGCTTCTGAGGGTTGTCTCGTTCATAGGGGGAGGATTGAGGAAAAGCAGATTTTTCAAAGAGACCCAAAAATGTTCTATTCAAAATGTTCATAACATTTTTTGGCAACATGTAATTGACTTTATGAATCACCTTTATTTCCACTTTTCCACTTCTCGAAGATAAATTTCCACCCAGCATCACTATGAAACAAATAGGTAATCGCACAAACCCCTATTTCGTAAACTAATGAATTTTCTTATTGCTGTACACAGCTTCCTCATTACCAACATGCTCATGTTTTTCTTTTCATAATTTCAGCTCCAGCTACCAACTTCTGCTTCGACCGTTTTAAATATCGGAGGTAGGAGGGAGTCCATTGTTCGAGTTTATGTTACGGATGAAACCACAAAGTTTCCCGGAAGTAGCTTCCCAACTTCGGTTGTCGGAAGAAGTTCAGGTTGTTGTGATAATTAAAAGCACTACTATCTATTCATTTATCTCCAGAGTGTATCATTAACAAAATTGTATTTCGAGGATGGTTCCGAAAACAATGGTGACTCAGGTTAAGTCATTGGGAAGATAGAGAATATTCCTAGTACAGATACTATAGGCCTTTTGCGAGTTTTTTCGTTACCTTATTAAAAAAAGTATACCGGGCATTGATAGATATAATGATCAAAATGATTCATCAGATTTATTGAGATTCATTAGTAATTAGTAATATTAAAAAATAATTTTTCTCATGTCACCGGAAATATTTTTCCTTCCATTGTAGACTTTTACATAATAAGAGAATATACATAAATCATATTTAAAAGAAGTTGACTTAACTGAATTGAAAAATGGATATAGCTCATTAGAGATCAGTTTTTGGAAAGAGAAACTTTATGGCATTCTAATAAAGCACTACCAAAATCATTTGATACCATATACATAATAAATTATTAACTATTCAGTTTTATTTGTGAACGTACGATTAATAATATAGAAGATGACGTGATAGCCAGCCAAACTCAAGAAGTTTTGAATCCAGATAGTCGATCTCAAAGCATAAACATTTACTATGTAAACTTTGGTATATAAATAACTGTTTCACTCGTAATGGAGCCAGGCTCCAACCGGTCCGAAACCAAGATGGCTGTCGAGAAAAGCAGTCTTCTTTGATTCCAATAATTTTTGTGAGTACTATATCTTCATTACCAATCTTCAAGGATTATATTTGTTTGAAAAAAATATACTTTAAAAGTAATTGAGCAATTTTTTGGATTATTCAAGTGATTGTACTTTATACTTGAAACCAAAAAATATTCTCCGTCATTAATCACCCTTTAGGTATTTTACTTACCACGGCGTCTCTGACAGCCACCAACTTATCGCCGACAAGCAAACGACCATCTACTTGGGCAGCACCTCCGTCCATTACTTTGGTGACGTATATACCGTTATCACCAGGTATGTGTTGGTTTCCGATACCGCCAGCGATGCTGAACCCTAAACCTTTATTTCCCTTTACCAATTCGATTTCCATCAGTCTCATATTTCGAGGTTGTCGCCTTCGACGGATACACTGAAAAAAATAAATCGGGTCAATAACAAAGTTGTGGTTCGATACAATCTGCATGCAGATCATTAATTAGCATCAGAACACATAAGATTCAAACCTGGGAGAGTCAGTTTTCAATTGTTTCAGAAATCGATCACAATCAGTAAAGATAATTTCATAATTTCATATTATATATGGTGGCTCCGTGCATTTGTGTTTCTTTTTTCTGGCAACCAAGTGTTGCCCATCCTTACACTTGGCTGCACCATACTGATGATGGACCAAAAAGCCCGAAACATGTGTCTATGGTTTGACACTTCCTTGAATGCTATGTCCGATTAATAACTTCTTTATCTATATCAAGACACTCGATATATATCAAAAATGAAACAATTAGTGAGTGGACACAACACTCCAAAAAAGGAGGGCAAACCGCGGACACGTGTTTCTGGCTATTGGCCTCATCAGCGCGGTGTAGCCAAGTGTAAAGATGGGCAACAATTGTTTGCCGAAAGCAAGAAACAACACATACGCACGGAGTCAGCAACATGAGCCAACCGCACATTTGTCGTTCCAGTTAGAAGACCTAGAATTCCCAGACTACATCTAACGTGACCACGTAGGCAGCTATAGCTACCTGCGTGACATCCATGTCCAGGATATAAATACAGAGATATTTTATCGAGTGTGTATGATACAAATCAAAAATGAAACAATTAGTGGACACAACACTCCAAAAACCGCGGACACGTGTTTCTATTGGCCTCATCAGCGCGGTGCAGCAAAGTGTAAAGATGGGCAACACTTGTTTGCCGAAAGCAGGAAACAACACATACACCCTCGATGCAATCTCTCTCTGTATTTATATCCTGGAATCTGATGTCACGCCTGGGAATTCTAGGTATTCTAACTGGAACCACAAATGTGCGGTTGGCTCCTGTTGTTGACTGCGAGCGTATGTGTATGTGTATGGGCAACAAGTGTTGCCTATCTTTACACTTGGCTGCACCGCGCTGATGAGGCCAATAGCCAGAAATACGTGTACCGGGCAGGTCATTTCAGACGAAGTGAACCGATGTTTCTCCGTCGGGTATCTGTCACGCGTCGTAGTCGTAGGACCATATGAGAGGCAAGGGGTAAGGTGTTCTTCAACTGAACTTGGGCATATCTTTGGGTGATCAGCAGAATGGAAGTGTACTCTTATAACAGAAGTTATTCCAATATTTCGATAAAATTTATTATCATCTCCAAGGAAAAGCTACAAAATTTGTATGAGGGTAGTACAATATACAAATTATAATGAAATGTCTTAAACTTACTGTTAGTGAGGATGGCCGGGACGAAAAGAATGTTACATTTAAACAATTGAAACATGTCAATAAAGAGATTTTATCGAGTGTGTATGATACAAATCTAGAATGAAATAATTCTGGCCAATAGCCAGAAACACTTGTCCGCGGTTTGCCCTCAATTTTGCATTAGTACTGTGCCAATGAAAAGGAACTATTGGACTTTTACTAAAGAAAAGGATCATTAGATTTGAGAATCTTGTGCCCCAAGCAGGCGAAATGAACCAATGCGCATTGAACAGTCACTGCATTTTTTCGGCCAATATTTTTGCCTTAGTGCGGATAAGTTGGCATAATTTCGAGTTTCGAGAGTAGGGAGGACATCAAACCACTAAAGACACCAACAATCACAACATCCATCTTAACAAAGTGGTCTGAATAGTTGGAAGAGAAAATCCCGATAGTATGATTATCAGTATTATTATATCAAACAAATGTAACAATTTACTCGACCTCACATGAGAGTTTTCTGGCCAAACTTCGATGCTATGGCTTGCTGGATCCTTTTTGTGTGTGGTACTCCAGCTTCCTGAAAGAACGTTACCTGTAAGTGACCGTCGATGGATATCTGTCGAATACTTTTACCATCAACGCTGGTGTTTCCCAGCGATCCATATTATATCCAGCCCTGTTTTTATTGTATATCAACGACTTATTGGAACAAAACGAAAATCCAATATATCATTTCCTTTGGATTCCAGGATATCGGCTGCGGATGCACATCTTGACCGGCAACAGGAGTTTGCTTATCTTAACGAGGAACTAGAGGTGATTTAAAATTGGGATAAAATTAACCAGATTCAATTCAATGCCATGAAAACCCAGGCATCGGTTTTCTCCAAAAAAAATATAATAATGTCAGGACAAACATTTCCGCTTTCTACTTCGATAAGTTGGGGTGCTAAAATGGACACCAATATGTCTTGGCACAATCATGTTGCTGAAATTGCAAAGGCTACTTCTCAAAAGCTTAGAACACTGTTCCAAACCAGAAAATTGTACACACCTCAGCAACTTTTATTGCTTTATAAAGCTCAACTAAGACCTTCTTTGAAGTATTGTTCTCATGTACGGAGCTCCGCCCCTAAGCATACCATGAAGCTGATGGATTCTATTCAGAAAAGAGCCATCCGCCTGATTGGGGACACGAGCATCACTTGAAACCTTGATAATCTGGAACATTGAAGAATGGTTGGAGATTTGTCTCTTTCATAGATACTTCCTCGGGAGGTGTTCTAGTAACTTGAAACATTTGATTCCACTAAGAGCGGTACATATCAGAAATACGCGACGGATTGTGGCTGCTCATCGTGTTGAGGTTCAACTTAGTACACCTCGAACTACATATATGTGGAATAAGTAAGTTTTTCCAAATGAATTTGATCCAACACGAATCGCTACTTTCGCACGAGTACCACTCCTAGACCGCCTCCAGGTTTTTTCTGTAGTGCAGGGGCGATATTGACGATATTTAGGGTCTTTAATGACATTTTATAAATACATATATTATAACATATTATAAAACAATTTTTTAAACAGATTTTTTTATAATATGTTAAAATATAAGTATGTATGAAATGTCATTAAAGACCCTAAATATCGTCAATTTGAATTATGAATAACAAAAAGAGGAGGAAAGGTAAGTTAAAAAGGAATGGAAGTTTAGCTTCAAATATGTCGCCATGAAAAGATTTCTTGAAGGGGCGTTGTGCGAAGAATTTGAATAAATTTTACGAAATCCAATTTCCGTAAGGCCGGAATTGAATTCCTTTCCTGATCATGTTGTTGGTTTGTTTGGGAGAAAATACTCATACATATTTATATGAATTTTGGGATGGAGTTGAAATGTTCAATATATCGGATGACAACGAAATCATTGTACATAGCACCATTCAGTTGTTTCTGGGGTGAGAAATCTGAAATTAGAAACGAGGATATAGTTCAGTGAAGCCGATATTTTTAATGAAAACCTATTTTGGTTTAACCAAAAACATTATTTTTGTACAACTGTTATTATGAATGACATTTTTAATGGTTTTCAAGTGTATTAAAAGATGATGTTCACAAAGTAGTGTGTTAAAAATATTTTTAACGATATTCTGAGCCGATTTTTTGGTAACAACTCAATTGAAGCTCTTCCTCTTCAATATCGTCAGGAACACACATCTCCTCACTATTGTGATTCATTGTGCAAGACATTCAACACCAGCAAGAACTTCAAATGTGACTTCAAATAAAACGCGTTAGCTATAAACAATACTGTTTGTTGGTAACCAGGTGATTCGGCGTCACCTGACACGGCCACTTCACAGCAAATGTGATAACATGAAAATAGTTAACCGACAAGAGATGTCAAAATGTGTTTTTACGAGTATAGAACTCGCTACGCTAGTTTCGCAAACTTTTTTACTCACAAAATAAAACCTTACTTTCAACACTCATATCATAAATAGCTATTGTGACAAATTTATAAATTAACTGTCTTAAACAAATTTATTTCCAACAATAATTCATTAATCACAAATTAATTTGTGTATTACAACACTTAGCAACTAACGCTTAATTCATTTCCACTATTTGAATTTCTTGTTTAGCCGCTCGATTCACTTTCTCAACTGCCCTTTTGGGTTGGGAAGACAGGCATATATCGGTAAAGGTCCTTTCTAGAATTCTGTAGTCGGTTCGGTACTAGAATTTTACCGGCAATTCCCGACTGCCTTCTTTTAAGGTGAGGTCATGTGTTTGTTCGATGAGTCGGCTGGCCTATCGGTCAGGGGCAGCTTCAATTTCAATTAATTAATTTTTACTTAAAAATCGAGAAAACTTCGGTTTTCTGTTTCTCAATAAATTAAGTTGTTCGACAATATTTCCACAAATGACATTATATTTTCGACATACTGAAAAAAATGTTCAGTTGTGTTATATCGTTAAACGGAGAATTTTATAGTTATCAAATGATCTGAAAAACATACAGGATTCTATATGAAATTTTTCACTTGGTTTCATTCCAGGTTGAACCGAAATGGATTTCGAATGATTTTTTCGTTCCGTGTACAATGATTCCATTGTCGCCCAGTATATTGAATAATTTCAAATTTGAAAAGAAAACCTACATCTAAAGTTCAACGCCACCGGTGTTTTCAATGAATTGATAGACTTTTGATAATACAAAATTGAACAAAATCATAAATATGTATGAGATATTTATTAGATAGGATAAAACGATCTGCTCATTTCTATCACAAAATTTGATTATTTTCAAAATTTGAAAGGTTTTAACTTTCATACATGCGTTAGGCTTCGCATATTTCATCAACACTAATCAAAATGTGTTTTGGCTACCTGCAAGTCAAAATGTTTTGGTTTGAAACACTTTTTTGACTACTAACTTATTGTATTTTTGTTTTATGGAGCAATGGACAAGAAAGCAACAAATATAATGTTCATCATTTTGGTTGGTTTCCGGGTTTTGCCGTGGTCTTTTTTCATTACCATATTCAAACGTTTTAACTGTAACTGCAGCAGTTATCTTCAGTAGCGTGGTCGAAGTAATCTTCTGGAACTGGAACTGTTGACACCAGCCATGAAAGCCTATATTTCTATATAGATATAGAAATATAGATATCAAAAACGACATTATATTTCCAAGTCATATATCGTGAACAAGTAAATAAATTCTTGATAAACACTATGCAAATCACAAAATGCACAATTAGTTTCGAAAGTTTTTTGCCAGATTTTATTCATAACATATTTACTCAATATTTTCGGAGACATGCATAGTGCACGTGATCTCCCAGACAAGTCTGCTTGTACAGAAACGCACTAAGGAACAACTTAATTTATTTTAATAATATGTGACTGGGTATAGGAAATTTTTTCAGATGGAGCGTAGAGACACAAATTGGCAGTTTCTTCAGTCGTATCAGTACTTGAAATTTTAAAAATTTCAAACTTCAATATACCGTTTATGTGCACACCACAGGCGTTAAAACGTAACTGACCAGTCCAACACTGCAACATGGATTCCGCCAGCTGATTGCAGTTGAATCTGATTGGCTAGCGTAATGAGGAGTGGTGGTCCGGTTCTTTTACATTATTATTAAATTCATAAATTGCCAGAACTGTGGCTTTTCTTCTCATGTTCGAAATCTGAACTGTTTGCAGCAACACAAAGGTGTTGCCGCATTTGTTTCGGGTCTCCCTAAAAAATAATAAAATAGAGGTAAACATAACGATCGTGGAGTCCAAGGCGTTCATTTCATTAATTTCTATACACCTGCAGGGACATTTTTCTTGAAGACAATTTGTAACACTCCTTATGGACTTGTCATACTGTTTGGAACCTTTGGTGTAGTATCATTCTTTTGAAGATGATCACTTAGTGATCGAAACACGTATCGAGGTATTGAAATAACGGTTTGGTGTTGGGAAAAAACTCCAGTAATATTCACTCTTTATATACACTACATCCATCATGTTCAAAACTTTTCAACTGCTGATAAATATTCAATTGGAGTAGTGAGACGGAAGCAATGGAAGCAATTTAGGTTATTTATTGATACGATTTTATTTTCCCAACAAATAAAATGATAGCTCGACTAGAACCTAGGAATTGTTCGATTCAAATCAATCAACCCAAATATTTTCCAGTTAATTTTCTATTGGAAATTTCATGAACACTCTCGAGGGTATCCCTTAAAAAGTGAATTGATTTTCCATTTCTATGGTCTACACTATACATTGCATTTCTTTAATATCCCCACCCATTTGTAAACTCAAAAAATTTAAATTTGGGATAATGAAATTAATGCATGAATACTTTATGAAACTTTCAAGATGGCGACTGTGCGCCATCTTGGAGAAAAATTAAATGGAAAGGGGGGTCCTGTGACATATCATTTTGAAGCTCCTGTCGAATACTTCACAACCCTAGAATACGAAGTCAATATCTTCACCTTCTACAAAATGACAACATTTGATATTTGCTTGAAAACAAACGCATGAATATCGATATTTCTAGAAATACTCTTTTTTATCTGCCATATGGCAATTCCAACAACCCGATAAAGTTTNAAATGCCAATGTATTCAGGTAATCATTAAAAGTTCCGCCATTTTGTAGTAGTCGAAAATATTCACACTATATTCTTGGGTTGTGAAGCATTTTTTAGGAGCTGTTAAAAAATTATGCTGATACATGCCCTCGTGGTAGTAGCGTAGTTCAAATTCAACAAGAGAATCTAAGTTCTTGCATTGGTGCAACACAACATATTTGATTTTTTTTTCTTCATCTACTATTTCCAACTGAATTCAAAATAATGATACTTACAGAGCTGAGGAGAATACGACGCGTCCGAGGCGGGAGCATTGAAAGTGATATCAGGTTTTGCTACGACAAGCACCACCCTGTCTTGTGTGGTTTTCAGGGTAGCAACCGCATCTTCGTGGGTAACATTTTCTAAATTCACCTCCCCTTTCTGAAACAAAAACAAATTGTCTATATATAGCAATTTTTGTATCAATATTTGGAATTTTTCTGATGACCAGATACAGTATTCACAAGCTCTACAGGAAAATCTTCAAGGCGCTATAAGAGAGGTGCCTGTGCGAAAGTAGCGATTCACATTGAATTTGGGAGAATGGTCCACGAAATGACGACAATCCAATCCGAAATAATGAACTAATCCTAAAGCTAAGTAAGAATCAAAGTGTGGTTTTCAAAACAAATAAAAATCTGGCTTCTATATGCAAGAAATGTAAGTGCCTGTTAATAAAGAGTGTGAATACTTAGGAATGAAACTTGATGTATATTTGAAATGTAATTCCCACATTGAATATGTCTCTTCTGAACGATATCCTGTTTATACTGCATTTGAATCCGCTCAAGAAATCGACAGAGTATTCAAAATCCTAAAAGGAGTCATGAAACTTATTCTTCATTGTAAATACAATCGATCTTGTGGGGAATATTAAGGGCGGATCGATTATTTACATCTTTGATACCTCGTATTTTGAAATACCCAGAAAAGTTCAGAGAACATGCTATACATCAATCACTTGACTAAAAGAAGAATTCACCTCAGTTTTTTTACACATCCTGGCCCTCACTGAAAAAAGCTATCACTACTCGGCCATTAAGCTCTCATTCACGTATTAATTTTCTAGTCGCAAACTTAACTCAGTTTGTTCTGAATAATGAAATCTTATAGTCCGCATTTCAACGCATTTTAGCTATTATGTTATTTCTCACGTACAGTTTGGATACATATCCATCGATTATAAAGTATAAATTTTGAAGGAGTTTTGAGCTAGTGATTTAAGGGTATATAAACATGGTGCTCCGCTTGAATCCACGGATTTTAAACGTCAATAACTTTTTCCTGTTTCTAGCAAGAAAATATTGAAGCACTAGGTTACATGGGTCTTCATCTAAACCAGGGGTCTCTAAACTTTGAAGCCTTCGGGCCATAATGATTTTTTCAGTTTGATCCAAGGGCCAATTTCTGCCCTTAACTATATTTCTAGACTATTGATAAACACTATGCAAATCACAAAATGCACAATTAGTTTCGAAAGTTTTTTGCCAGATTTTATTCATAACATATTTACTCAATATTTTCGGAGCAACTGTGAGGAAGGGGATGGGGCTGAGAAGAGAAATTGATGACTTTACAAACGAGATATCGTTGACTTCTAATCCAAATAAGGGATAGATTGCTTCCCGTCGAAGGGGTGGAAGTAACTAAGTTGACATTATACTAAAAATAATTTTCTCTCGTAATGAAACTTCACGTGTCAGAGCTCTAAACGTCAACTTTGAGAAAACGTTTTTTTTTCATTTCCATTTGCCCACATATTCTGTTTTCTTAATACGTTTTCACTAAACATGTTTACATTGTCAGTCTTGAAAAGGAACAGCGCGGCGTTTGAACGTATCTGAAAGCAAATTCACAACCATTCAAAATCTCATCTTATTAGTTTCTATCAAATTTGAAAGAGTTTCTGATACTTAATATAATCTTACTCTTTGCGGGTTTATCTATTAGGGAACTTCAAGAACTTACCACCAAATTCCTTAGTCTCGGTGGAAAACAATCGACTTATGTCCTACCTTAGTTTCAGGGATTCTCGTTCTAAATCTTCCGAATATTGCAATTCCTCTCAAGTTAATATCGTGTCCACGTGCGATCGTCTTCCGCTCCAGAGCAAACTTCGATAATTCCGGCAAGTAGAACAAGGGCATGTTATCGTTCATAAGAGTATGAGAGTAATAAATTATACATTTTCCATGAGTTTTCAACAATTAACTAGCAAGAAAATTATTATCATTTCAACCACTATCGATAGGGATGTATTTTGTTCAGGAACAGGATATTCCTGTGGTGACCGAATAAGGACTGAATGACAATGGAAAGGGCAAATGCACAATATAATTTAAGGATTTGTATCAATTCGTCTGGGTTTTGCACCATTTCTGGGAGAGGTAGGTAAAATCATCTTTTTATGGTCAATCAGACACAGAGAAAATGAAGAAAAATATGAAGTGTTCAGATATTTGTTCAGTTCCTTTTGATTTTCCTAATTTTATTACTTATACAAAGTTTTTCCTTACTACGGTACGAAACCAAAGAGGGTGATTCTATAGGTCTTTTTAGAAAAAAAGTTTCCATGGGCACGTCCGGAATTCCTTCGTTTCTGAGGTACAGAGCGTTGAAGTTGAAAAATATAAACTATCATGATTATTCTTACACCGATTTGGTTGAAATTTGCCACAGTTATTTGAAGTAATAAAGCGCTTATTTAGCCCGACTTGGATTGAAATCATTAGGATTAGTGACGTCTCGGTCCGCACGACAGCCAACAGTATTGAGAAAAAAGAACGCCACTGACTTTTTTGGAGTTTTTAATTTTATGATTAGGCAATTATAATACAACTTTTTCGTCGCTTGTGTTTTCTTCATATCCAGCTTTGTTTTCGAGAAAAAAAAATCACTTTCGAAAACTATCCATGGACAACATATAACATAATTTCAATCTACCAGACTATGAAACACTTTCTATCAAAGTATCTATGTAGGAGTTTTCCAAACTATTAAGATGGCTGGTGTTGAAGTTGGCATTGCTCCAAATGAATTTTCACAACCTCTGTTCAGTTTATTCGTAATAGGATATGTCTATGCTAACTTATACTCAGGGTTGTTCTACGGAAAATTTTTTTCAACAATGCATTCGTGGTTCACAATGGATCTCGATTGCTTCTTGTCTAGCAACTGGAAAATTTTGAAATGAACTGATGTTGTTTTCGCCTTGTTAATGGATGTATCGTTTCTAATATGAAACGTATATGAAGTTCCTGAGCAAGTTTTGATGCTAATTCACCGGCATGAAAGATCCATCAAAAGAACTTATATAGCACAAACTGAAAAGTTCACTTCAAAAGGTAGGCAGGTACTGTGTAATATAAACAAGTTTTGCCTAGAATAAAATTTCAATACTAAGCTTTTTCTTAACGGTTAATATTTCGGAAAGTTTTTTTTTTCGGTAAAAAACACCTCAGATGACAACAGGGTATAGTTTTGTTTGAAAGTGATTGACAATGTTTCATGATGAATTTCATTAGTTCGGACTTTGTCTGATATATTTCCTTTGACTGACGTCAACGAATAATGCGATAGTTTACATGAATAGGTAGGTTTATATTTCCGATTTTTTGAGAATTATTTTTGGTACATAACGAGAGTAAGAATTGCTTCTCCATTGGAGTAATGATCAGGGTAGCAATGAAAAGAATATCAAATGGTCTATAATTACGGAAACTCTCGGAAATATCGAAATTTCATGGTATTATTCAAACATTATTGACACAAAAACTACTACAAAATTGAAGTTAAGGCGGCCCCAAGTCTAAAGACTTGTATACAAATTTTATGATCATATTCTGATAGTATAATAAAAGTTCCAATGGCAAAGCGTGAACAGATTTTCAATATCTCTGCAAAAACTAGAAATTTAAAAATTTTCGGTCTGACGATCTTAGAATAGTAAAGGCTTGTTTGTACTCAATGTATACTAACTACCCCAATCTCGTGGCAAAACAATGAAGTAACTTACGACTATGAAGAAGCCAGTTTCACCTCTAATACAAAGTTTCTCAAAGTGGGATACGCGTACCTCTGGGGGTACGTCATTGAATCATAGGGGGTACGTGATTAATTTTATGTAATGGCGGCGGCTAAGCTGCCTGGTAAAAAACGGGTTCTTCACGCGGATAATGTCCCGAAAATCAATCTGTTCACAAAATGTACAAACACATTTCATCAGGTAAAGAAAAAAAATTGGATTTATGTGCAAGGAAGAACCTCAATACCCAGAGCCACAGTGAGTGATATGTTCAGAAGTACTCGCAAATAGCGCGATGAAACTATGAAATTAAACATGACAGTGGGCATTTTATTCCCCGAGGACTAGGCCGCCAGGCAGGGGTTACACATCAAATGTAACAACCTATTGCCATACACCGGACACAGTTCCAGACTCCGTGCTACTACTAAGAATTTTTCAAAAAACCGAAAAATACCCAATTATTTGCCAGACCCGGAAATCGAACTCGAGACCCCGAGGCAAAAAAAATCCTTATTTGTTATATCTAATGATGAACATATTGCTTTTTTGTATTATGTTTTATTGAAATGCCTATCAACAGCCAATTTTTTAAGGGGTTCGCTTATAGTCTATAGGGTAACAAGGAATAATACGTTTGAGAAACCCTGCTCTGATACATTGAGACCTCTTTTGACACAAAGAAAACCCGAAAAACGGTTGAAAAAACGAAAGAGTGTATTTATAATATACCTTGCTACTATGGAAAAAGTTAGAGACGCAATTTTCAGATTTCTTGATGTAAGAAAAAACGAACAGGTAAGAAGTCAGATAACAGGATCGGGGATAGGGGAGCGTGTTTTAAAATCAGTTGATAATCACGAAAAATATAGAGAGAAACATAAATTGTCGCCAAAAAACCTCATGAAAAAATGAGAACACTCACAGATTTCGCATATAGATATTCTTTTAGCAGGTAACGAATGTATTTCAAATACTTCTGCTACTATTACTATTACTGAGGGAAGAGGTTGAAATCGGAAATATAAACCTACCTACTCATGTAAACTATCGCATTATTCGTTGACGTCAGCCAAAGGAAAAGTCCGAACTAATGAAATTCATCATGAAACATTGTCAATCACCTTCAAACAAAAATATAGCCTGTTGTCATCTGAGGTGTTTTTTTACCGAAAAAAAAGTAAAATAACTTTCCGAAATATTAACCGTTAAGAAAAAGCTCAATATTAAAATTTTATTTTTTCAATCTTTTATTTTATTTCAAGGCAAAACTTGTGAATATGAAAAGTTATGGACTAATTGCATTCTTTTTTTATATTACACAGTACTTAGCTACCTTTTGAAGTGAACTTTTCAGTTTGTGCTATTTAAGTATGAATAGTATACCTTTTTGTTTGTTTAGGAGATTTGGAATTAGTCATTTTTCTTAAGTTCAACATCAAAATAAAATGATACACCTCATGTGAACCCATTTTCAACCCCCCAAATTCACCTCATTTCATTCTCCGTACCTTGAATTGACTTTGATAAATTTTTTGAAGGTTTTATTTTACAATCGCACACAGAGTACTACATTGTTCAATCTGGTGACGAAGCTGTGAACTAACGTATAGAGAAGCCATCAGTGTTGTTTTTCAAAATTAATTAAATTTTCTAATTCGACCAGTACTGATGTAGAGTGTGCATAGTTATTATTGTGTCGATGAATGAGTTTTTTATTAACAATCCAATTTGAATTGTTATGGTGACATTGATGAAAGATGGGTTTTACCTCAATGAGTATTAAAATGATACAGCATATTATGAAGTAGAATGTTGTCTTTCAAAACAAATTGTAATTTTGTGATGGAAAAGTGGCAACTTTACATGAGTTGGAGGAAATAAGAAATTTCAAAAATATTGTATAACACAGAATTGATTTGTGGATGACTATTGATTCTACACCAAATATTCATGTGATTGAATTTTATTCATTAATGCTTTTTCTTCTACAAGAAAATAAAGTATGAGGAATTAACCTTTTCCAAGAATTTTAAAGTCCTTGGATTCCTATCTCAACACAATAGCCATGCAGCAGAATACCTGTGTCTGTAAAGTCTCACGCGATTACAAACAAGATATTCATAAGTCAAGTAGGCATAATCTGATCTTTGTTGGGACTGTGCCAAAAATGCTCTGATATATTTTTATGGAACTTTTCTATAATTTATCTCAATGAACATACACCAGAACCTCAATTTATAAATGAAAAAAATATATAAAGTTATTCCCACATATATTTTAGCAGAAGAAAATATATAGAGCGTTCATCAACCATGCACAGGTATCGTGACTCCCCCATTCAAAACATAAAAATATATTATTTGATAAGAAAACAAAATTTACAAACATTAAGAAGTAAGTACTTATTGCCGAGAAGTAGAAAGCCAAAAACTTTCCTTCCCAAAAGTTAGTCACTCCTAGATATATAACATTTTCCTTCAAACAAGATTCCTTTTGGCTGGGATTTAATCAAATAGGTGAATGAATGTAATTACGATGTCATCGATGACATAAGTATTATTCGGTGACATGAAAACCGTAATTTATGAATCAATTGTGTGTTTTTTCTTCTAATGTTATCCAGATTGGTACTGAAAGAGCTCTAAGGCAAATGTCTAATGGCGAAATCTTCTGCGATTTAAGCCGAGCGTTTGACTGTGTAAACCACGGAAAACTATTAGAATTGTTAGAACTATATGGTCTGAAGTGTATCCAACTACAATGGATTGAATCATTTCTGGTGATCAGGAAACAGTATGTATCTATACGAATAAACTCCAATAATACAAAATATAATAGAAAATCTGAATGTCTGGATGTTGATATGGGTGTCCCACAAGGTTC
>NW_019292704.1:25594-38908 GCF_000500325.1 Leptinotarsa decemlineata
TGTAGAAGTTTATCACTTACCAACCAACAAACAAACATCCATTTTTATATATTAGATTTATAATCTTATTTTATAAACGTTTCTACGACAAATAAATAAAACACTTTTATTGCTTAGAACTCTATTATGTTCACAGCTCGTCTAATATGATCAATTAGCATTTTGGAAGTAATTATAAAATACCAACAAAATAAAACTGTTGCAGCACCATGAAATTATAAAACAATTTTGCTGGTTGGATAGTAAATAGTTGTATCTGATAAGTATAATTGTACTGGTAAGTATAGTTTGAATCTCTAACGCTTAATGAGTTCAATGAACACATTTCACAAGATTGAAATGTGATATTTTTCTCGATGTGCAATTCGCCAACGAAATTGATATTAACTAAGACAGATTTAAAGAATTTTTTTAAGATAAATGTTGTTAAAAATGGGTTGGTTAGATCATCTCCTGACAAGGATCACTTCTTTCGGGGAATGTATATAGAAAAAAGTGCCACATTTTTAGTAGGTATGTGAGAAGTATTTTCGCTGAAAAATGTATAATGCTATTATGTTAACAACTATTTAGAAAAAAATGCCTTCAATGACCATTTTTTGACTATGGCTATGATTTTAGATGACATGACAAAGAATCGATCTGTCTTCAATCTGATAAGCTGAACTGGATCCTTTAACGTAGAATGAATATAAAATAAACACTGACCCCACATATTAAAATTGAGCCAACCAAGTTGGTCTCATCAGAAAGTGACTTTTAAAGTATACAGGATATTTTTGATAATAATATAGTAATGTAAAAGGTTATTTTTGGGTCTATTTTGTGCAATTCCTTTTACAAAAATATCTGAGGTCTTATCAGAGTTATATTTTATTTTAAGTTTAGCATACTGCAGTTCAAAAGTTTTACTTTTAGAACATATGTTCATATGATTTTTTTCTAAAAATGGGCAAAAAAATAACCTCCTTAAATAGTAACTTGTTATTAAGAAACACCCTGTATATATGCAGAGTGTGACCATTAAATTCAGCATTATATAGGATTTTTCAAATAAGTCTATTCGGGATTTGACTCTGGCATCAATTTTGCTGCAATCGAAAATAAAAAAAAACAAACAAAAATAGTAGTCACATTATTGGCATCATTTGTCAAATTTGAATATCTGTTTTTTCATTAACCAGTTGTCTCCCTCGCCCTCGCTCTCAGAAGTAGAAACTTGTGAGAGTTGTGGATTAACGAAGTATTACGTGCGATTCCTAGCACGGGTTGGACGATAGGCAATGAAACTTATCGTTCGGCCTCTGGGCTCGAACCACCGGTTCTCACAATGGTCGACTGACTTAGTGGAAAAAACCNGAAGTTTCATGTGGGTTACATAATATTGGCATTTAGAGAAACTTTTTCCAGAATTTTTTTTCTATATTTTGAGAAATATCCCCGTTTCGAATTTTTTTGTGAATTAACTAAAATTTTACAAAAAAGGGTTACTATTTTGTTTTTCATATCTATCAAATCATAAATTGATACCAAATTCAAATTTTGAATGAAGTTAATAATACCATATTTCATTTCTAATTTCATCTCCTATTGCTGTTAGTTGGTGAAAGACACGTCGACATATAATGGTTAGTGATAAATCATAAAATGAATCCCTTGTACGCATCTGCAAGGTAATTTGTTTTTGAACGAAATTTTTGATAATGGATATGTTTGACCGAATTCGATTTTGATAAAAGGCTTTGAGTAGACTGCGGAACAATGTTCCACGAAATTACTCATTTGAGAGTATAAGGGGTGGTTTATACTTGAATGAATTTTATATTTAATAAATAATATTGGGAGATGTCCAAGGGGTTGAAGAAAAAATTAAAAAAATTCGAAATAACACTTAACATGTTAGGCTAAGTTTATTTACGGTTTAGATACGTTGAATAAATTCCACGAAATTATTCATTTGAGAGTTCAAGGGATGATTTATACTCAAATGAATTATATATTTGATAAACAATATTGGAAGAAGTCCAAGGGACGGAAAAAAATTAAAAATTGGGTATAACTCATAAAATGTTAGGCTAAATTTATTTACGGTTCAGATACCTACGTTGCATAAATTACGAAACAATATTTAAAAAGATTATTTTATTTGACCACTGCGAAGCCAAAGAGTCATTCAAAGTCAAATTTATAAATTTTTTCGATATGATAACTCATGTGATTATGGAAACCTAATGAACCCATTTAAAAAATGAAATGGTTAAAATAATTTAGAAAATATTTTCGTCAGTTCGAAAATTTCATCGACGTTCGTAAATGTCTTCTGATGAAAGTATGAAAATCCCATTTTTTAAACAGGAGCCATGCGAGATTTTTGAACAGAAGATGAAAAATAAAAAATAATAAAACAATAGTTTCGAAAAAGTCTGGATGAACTATTGTCCTAAAAATAATATTTGTAGTCATTATCATTTCAATCTGGTGATATTCATATACCATCATTATAATTGGGGGAAATGTTGTTTTTGAACAATTCATTATGGGACAGGATAAACGTATTAATTCAAACTGGTTTGATTCTATTGTTGGAGTGTATTAAATTTATGGAAGTGACCTCAAATTGACAGAAAATAATTTGGAATTTGCCAGACATGAATATGACTTTGTGGTAGATAGGAAGTATAGATATGGGTAGTGTAATTAAAAATAGGATTGCTGTTCATTGTGAATTAGGTACCCATTATCAATGGGTCACTGAAATCATCGTCTCATTTTACAAATTTACTCGGATCCGTCAAATCTGTTGCAAATTGTACAATAAAATGGAATAACAGGGTCTCTCAGTTAAATAATCAAAAATCAAACTCTGCTCTACTTTGCCAAGCTTTCGCTTCTAATGGGAAGCTTCTTCAGGGCCTATAACTTAATGAGTTGTGTCTTTTTTTCGCCATTGAATAACATTACAAATCATAGTTACAGTAAAAATTAGTGAAAAACAAAAAATTGAACATATAAATTGACGAAAAAGTTAAACATGTATAGGATTTTTTGTGGGTTTGACAAATGTCATACCTTCACATAAATGTCATTTCTCAATGGGTATGACGATTTTATAATTTTTGACTCTAAAGAAAGAATTATTGATTGATACAATTTTCATTATTATTATGTTTCTGATGTAGTTCCAGTAAGTTACTGTATATACTGCTGAGATTATCAATGTCAGTTTTCTTATTCATACAATCANGATACATTTTTTGTAAAGAATTTTATGGTTCACAATTTTTATCTGAGGTTATTTTATGATAAAACTTACCGTTTTCCTGAAAATCGCGAAAAACCAATTTTTTTCGAGATTTTTGACCTCCGACCTCGAATAAATTTTTTTCCAGGCATCGCAATCATACGGAATTTTAAAATCTCATTTTTAACTATGTTTTGAACAATTACACGCGTTTGCAGCTTATTGTAAATTTATGTACCTTCCAATGTCTAGATTGACCGGATTAATACTGTTATTTTGATTTAAAAGTTTTCGGATGACAATTGAAAGTCAATGTTAACAGCCTCCGCCCGTTAAGATATTTTAACGCCCAGCGACCGTTAAGAGCAACCATGTATGATTATTATCTGCCTCCAATACAAACTTAGTTACTTCTTCTTCAAACAAAACTTTTACTTTCTTTGGTGTGTATCTATCAGACTTTCGTCTCAAGAACAAAAACAATTTTATAAATCTGAAAATACCATTTCTATAGGTAATACTCTGACATGGTGTACGATTTGAAAAACTAACCTTGAAACGACAATGTTGTCATAAAATTTCAAAGCAAGTGTACGTGGTTTGTTCTTTCCTCGGAATCAAAATGTAATCTTTCAGTGCGATTACGAAAAGTCTTGAACGACACACGGCCGATACGCAATTAATGAATTCGGTTATTATAAATCCCTGGCTGCGCCTCGGAATACAATATTCAACTTCATCCGTTATTTGCTACATATTGGTCTTGTAACGTTAATAAATATATCAACAACAATAGGCTTACCAACTTCACTGTATTTCCGGCCTTCTTGAGTGCATCTACGGCAAGGGCATGGGGAACATCAATCACCGGGACATCATTCACGGACAAGATTGAATCGTTAACCAAAAGTCGTCCGTCGGCCGAAGCCGCTCCGCCGGGTATAAGTTTGGTGATGTAGATGGCCGTATCATCGCCGATGTGGGGGTTGTCGGTCCCACCGGCGATACTGAAACCCAGACCTGATCCACCTCGTTCAAGAATGATTTCTTCGTATTCCCACTCATCGTCGCCATTTATCTGGAATAAAAAATTGACAACATTGAATAAAGTTAATTTAGTTGTCCATACTTTATGATTCACCAATTGAATTATGACAGCCGAGAATTTTTCAAAAATTACTCAATATTTTTGTTAATTTTTATTGGAAAATTTCTTGTTTCCTTTCTCAGTTTCAATCAGAATTATCATGGTGACAAATAGTCAAATGTCAGTTTGACGTCTGAAATTTCAGCGAAAAAAATTATCGAATTTTGAAGTTGAACCCATGTATATTCTCTGAATGCATACTTCGAGGTATCCTATGGTTGTAGAGGTCGCTGCAACAAAGTGGAAGAAGCGGGAGCATTATAATCCCGATAGTTCCTGAAATTCCAGTTGGAGCATGTTAAATTCTCTATTATAAACATGTAATGTTTCTTGAGAATAAAGCATCACTATCAGAATAATGAATGAAAGAAAATGTTTCATTTGAGAACCATCTACAAACACAATATTGTTACGCCTCTGATCCTTCATAATGTATCGCCTTTACTGATTTGTTGGGAGACTAGTTCAGAATGTGTAATAGTTCGATAACAGGAAAAGTGACTAAAAAACAAGTTAAACAAAGCAATTGACATTAACTGTAAATTAAATATGGTTTTCAGTTGCAATTTTGGATGATTGAATGATATTTGCATGATCTACACATCTTCGTATAGAGTTACTTTTTTGAAATTTATTGGTTTCTTCCTTTCTTTGATAGATACCCACATTTTTCTGTATGAAGATGGAGAAGTAGAAAGCTTAAACATTTATTTCAAAAAACAAATAATAAGATTCCTTTGGCTGGTATTTAATTAAATAGGCCAATGTATGTCATTACGTACTATCATCCATGACATGAGTAGACATAAAGTCGTAATGTTATGAATGAATCGAGTGCATTATTTCATAATGTTATTCAGATTTGATGCTGAAGAGACGATAAGGCAAGTGTCTTACGACGAAACATCAGATGTTCAAGTGAGAATGACAGTTTTCCATGTAAGTGAAATTTCACCTCTTTTATATATTATAATGTGTAGCAATCCTGCGAATGATATCTGATTCAATTTCATAACGAATTTTTGAAATACAAACTGAATAGATAAATGTGTTTGTATAATTCAGTGTTCATTTAAAAGTATTTGTTTCGAAAGTATTTTTATTTCGTGTAATTCAATGTTAATAGCTGTTTATTTTCTTTCAGTTTGTGTTTGAAAGTCAATTTTTTGAAATTCATTGCACTATTATAAACATCCAACACACCTACACTATTTGGACCTTAAAACAACTACTGACCAAATACAAAATTTGAATGGAAATTTTGAACCGATTGAAAAAAGTATTTCCAAAGTAAATGTAACTAACCCGAAATCTTATCACAGATTATCCGATAATATGTTGCTTAGAACTGAATATCTTATCACCTTGCAGAAAAAAATTCGACAATCTACTACCCTCATTTCATACCCGAAATAAAAGAGGGGGTTGATCTATGTAGTTGGCAGAGTGAATAAATGGTTAATCGGCAATCTAGACTCTAATAATGAAATCATTAGAATTTTTAGCGCGATATTTAGGAAAGTTTCAGTTAACGATTAGCGATACGATAAAAAAATGTCGATATTTATCTTAATTTCCAAGGAATATTGTAATAATTTAACTTGGACTTTCAGAGCCTGATCAATTTCATAGATTATATTGAAAACGCCATTATGTTTTCCAAAATCAACTCTCTTCATGATTCAATAGTATCTATTACGGAACTTCAGGAGATGATGATATATCTATTAAATCTAATAAAAATATATAACCAAATTCCAAATTCTGTGAGTACAATCACCTAATACCGTTTTAGTTACGCAAGTCACTTGTGTCGATACCATATTAATCTTTGTAAGACACGTCCCTATTATTAGGCCCAAATTCGTAAACTCATACCATCTATATCCTATTATCCTACTAAAAACAGCTACTACTGTCCGGAGAACTTCGTATTACCAGACAACGGTAGTCTTCACTTCTTCGAAGGAAAGTCCATAAGTGAAGTATTCTAAAAATACTTTATTGTGTGATTTTCACTAGACAGTTTTACAAAAACGCAACACGTTATTCGCCATACAATGGCTTCCTCGGGTGTGTCCTAATAACTAATTCTACACATTCAATGCTCTATATATATACTTCATTCTACAGTTTGAAGTACATGAATTTCAAGTACCTGCTTTTTTACCTAAGTTTGTAATGAATTAAATTACATGAGCTTATATGTTCCATTTTCCATATTTGAAAACATATTCAGTAACGGAGAGTTATTCAATTCTGATTGATTTCTAAACATTCTAGAAGATTGAGTTTCAAACTCTTTCCTTCTAAATGTAACAAATCGTATTCATGATTGAACTCATGTCCTTCCGCTAAAAAGTGGTTTGCAAATGTGGAATTGGTATTTCTGTTTACAAAACTACTTCTATGTCTAAAACTGTATATTGGCCAAACAGGAAGAACATTTTCCCAAAGAATTAAAGATCATAGAAGTAGTTTTGTAAATAGAAAGACCAATTCCACATTTGCAAACCACCTTTTAGCAGAAGGATATGAGTGGTGTTACACCTCTCGAACTGTCTAGTGAAAATCACACAATAAAGTGTTTTTAGAATACGTTGGCACATTTTAGAAATTGATGTGCAAGATCCCATCGTAGAACAAGAAGTAACAATGTACTAACGATCCTTTTCGAAGGAGAGTGACTCTATTCCAAATACCTGAAAATCAATTCCCCAGTATTGATCAGAATTTCACAATTATGCGAAATCCAGATTCACGATACAAAATACATTAAAAAAGGAAAAACCTTTGATACATCCCAAATTGGTGATAACAAAACTGAAGCATCCAATGTGAATCATTGTGAATGGACTGCACCAAATCGACATAAAAGCTAACTGAGATACGTTGGGAGTAAAATATTTATCATCGTCATCATGATATTGCTCAGCCCGCCAAAATTAAAGCAGAATTTCCAAAAAAAATATTTAAAAGGGACCAAAAAGTCCAGAGGTTCCAAAAGTGAGTACCTCACGAGTTGAACGATTGACACGTTCAAGGGCATCCTGCTGAAGTTATTCGAAAATCACTATTTCTGACAGTCAGTAGGGTCTTCCCAACATCAGTCCACAGGGACTGAGTAGCATGGTAACTGCAGTTGCTAAGAGGTCCACTAGCAACTTCAAAATCGATTTGTGCAACATCAGAGGACTTAACTCAAATATATACTCAGTGCACCAGCATCTGCAAACAAATAAATATTCCTCATAGTCTTGCACTCAAAAGCAGTGTTGAATCACTGACAAAAGTCAGTGCTTCAACAACCCCCGTCAATTTTCTATATCCCGCCTATGATTTTCACTCCCGATTCAGACGTAACTTTAGAATATCAGAAGCAATCTCTCCTGTTAACGAGAGGTAATGCTGGAACCGCGAAACTTTGATGTTGTGGTTCAAAATAATATTACAGATATTCACCAAATTTGCTGCGTTTATCGACCACCTAGTGATACACAATATAGAGCACTATTCTCTTCACTTGTAAACATCACTGACTTTCTGCAAACCAATCATCCCAGTGCCGACATTTCCATATTCGGTGACTTCAATTTACTCAATATAGAATGGTTCAAATTTTCAAATATCAACGACGAACAAGGTCGCGAAGCTGAGGCTTTTGCAATAAGCAGCGCACTTAGGTACCCAGATTATAACTGAGCCAACCAGGATTCCTGACCTGGAGAATATGCTGGTCTTCAGGATCTATACCTAACAACCAATCCAGAAATTTACACAGTCACCGTAAGGTCTCCATTGGGAACTTCTGAGTGAATTACCAATAAATGTTGGAGAACACTCTAAGCCGCGCAAAGTTTGGAATTACAGATCAGCTGAATGGAGGATCTTTAAGGTCATTTCCAAAATTCTCCTGGCTAGATGTTTGTTTCAGCTCTAAAGATCCATCAACTTGTACTTCTGAAGTCGTGGAAGTTATTCTATCATCCATGGATGCATATATTCCTTTGTCAATGAAACGACCTTCCAACGGCAAACAACCTTGGTTCAACAAAAATTGCGAGCAAGCTGTCGCCTCCAAAAATCTCGCCTGCCGGCAGAGGTGCAAACATCTCAGTGCCGAAAACCGACCTAGGTTTGTTAATGCTCGCAATAGCTGCAAACTTAGAGTAAATGAAATCAAAGAGCAAAGAACTTTACAATGAGAGAATTAGGGACAAACTGCTTGCCAATCCCAACGGGTCTAGATTCTTCTGGTCGGTAGCTGAAACTGTTAATCAGGACTTTACAAAATCCACAATTTCACCACTAACACAAGCGGATGGTTCAATTGCAACAATACAGCCATAGAAAAAGCAAATCTACTAGCTAAACAATTTGCGTCACACTCCAAAGTCGATTTTTTGGGAAAGGCACCACCTACTATTCCCATACTACAATCCACAATGCCGGAAATAACTTCGACAACGTCTAGTCAGGCGAATTCTGAAACAGCTCAATATCAACAAGGCATCTATCTGGTCCTGATAAAGTGCCCATCATCGTACTTAAGAAGTGCGCAAATGAACTCGCACCAGTGTTTTGCACACTTTTCAACCTGTCTCACGAGAAAGGTGTTTTTCCTTTTTGTTGGAATATTGCTCGTGTTCATCCTATTCCCAAAAAGATCAAGAGAAATCTGCCAAATAACTATAGACCAGTCGCTTTGCCGTGAACCACCAAATTCTCAAATATTTGGAAGGCTTCAACTTCTTGAGCTATCATCAATATGGCTTTCGGAAACAAAGATCAACAGGCGACCTTCTATCGTATGTCACCCATATTTGGAATAAAGCAATCTAGAAACATGTAGAGTCAAGAGTTGTTGCGCTTGATATTTCTAAGGCCTTTGACCGTGTGTGAGAAGAAGAAAACTATTCTTCATCTCCGGAAGACGCCAATTTCGTTGGTGAATAGCGAGCCGAGAATTGCAGTTCTGGTGACTGGGAAAGGTAGTTGTTTTGGATTTGGGGTGTCTTTCAAACTTTAACGTTCTTCTGAATAAATACTTAATCAATGTTTCAAGATTGTGATTCAATGTAGGGTGAAAAGAAATAGCTATTAATAAATTGATGGATGTAGACGTTAACTACGCGGTAGGAGATCTTCATGAAAAATGAGAAATGAAAATTTCTATGTTTTTACCACTTTTATTTGTAACTAAAGTTACTGCAGTTTCATCCTATAAGGTCATTTTCAAACTTATACATTAAATATATACATTAAATGAACTTCTGAGAGTTGTCGTTCGTATGGGGGTGACAGTTGATTAACGGAAAAACAGATTTCAAACAGATTTTCGGTAAATCTTTTTAATATTTTTTCAGGAATTTCAAATAAATTTATATTATATTAGACATTAGACAATGGAAGTCCGAACTGATGAAATACACCACAAAACATTGTCAACCACCTTCAAACAAGTTTGACTAATGTTCTGTCATTCTTATTTTCTATATAAAAAACGTCCTGATGATGTCGAAATGCTATTTGAAGAGATACTTTTGTTTACCTTATGTGTTTTTCGTTTGACCGGTTTTTTTATTCTTGATATATTCCCACTGGAGGTTTTTAAATTTGTACGACTTCATAGAAATTTCCCTGATTGCTAATGAGAAAAATTACATTAATATAACATCTTATCTAAAAAAAAATTCTGTTCCAATTAATTTATATGTTCAATGTCATTTGTATAGAGATACCGGAACAGAAATAGTTCTAGCTTCAGAAAACTTGATATTATCATTTATCATCGACTATTTTTGTACGAACCAAATAAATCGATTGTCGAAGGCTGAATTTCAGACACAATATTCGGTATTTGCCAAACTAATTCCTTTCGCACATTGGTGTATATTAATATGCATGACGGCTATTCCCAAATATCACACAAAATACTATTATTCATTTCTATACACCGAATGACTAATTTCTAACTCCACCAGAGTAATAAATTGAATAAAAAGATGGTATACCACACGTGTTGAAGATCCGTTCGTAGTTTTTACCTCACCGCCCATCTAGGTTATGTCACACAAACGCTAAGTAAAACAAACACTGCACGAAACAAAACAACAAGAATTCCAACTCGACGAGATGCACTAACTACCAACAAGTACCTGACGTACAAACTGTTAAAACATCGTTAAAACGAATTCGAGGTCGGAAAATTATAGTTTTTGATAACCATGTATTACCTAAACTGATTTTGAGTGAAAAAATTCTCCCGTCAGCCGTGAACGCGCCAAGCAACTGAAAAACTGAAATGAAATTTTCAACCTACTTTTATAGTGATTCTATTTATGTTTTACTATGATTTCGTACGGAGTGGAATGAAAAATGGTAGACTCTGTTTCGGAAGTGTGACGTCAGATGTCTACCTGTCACAAAGAGGATGTAATTTTTTTATCAACTAAACAAATAAAGGCGAAATTAAGTATAAAGGATCAACTTTGATTAAATGATTGAATAGGATAGAAGCAATTCCGCTGAAAATATTTCAAAATTGCTATAAACATTAAAAACATCTTCTATACTTAGAAACACTAAAATCAAAATCGTGACAGGTTGTGTTCAGCATTTGCGAAAGACAAAATAGGATGTAACGTACAAATACCGTTTAATCATTCAGAAAATCTAGCATCAATTATAGAGAAAAATGAGTGTCTAATCTTCAAGAGTTTTGAATAATACAAAAGCATCTAGGAAATAGAGAAAATCATATCTTGCTAAGAACCTCATGGTAAGAGGTGAGACCTCGTTAATCCTTTGCTCGTACAAGTTTCGACTTCTGAGAGTTGTCGCTCGTAGGGGGGCGACAACTGGTTAACGTACAAACAAGATAATTCAGTATTCCAATAAGTCAAAGTCTGAACCCTTTATATACCGGGTATTAACGAATCTATTCGACAAGTCATTATTTCTAGACTGTTAGAGGTGTATCATTTTTGGATTTCTGAGCCACAATTCTGGATCAGAATGTGGATTTTCGAAAGTTTTCACGCCTACTTAATTTTTTCAGAGTCACTTTCGAAATTGCACCTAGGTGGCCATGATCTGACGTAAACTAATATAAGGATGATATCAGAAAATTACAATCGCGGAGTTTTAGTGACTTGTATGTTAGGTACAATTAAGGAAAGATTGCAAAATTTCGTGTCTAACTATTATTTTTCAAATGACGACCATTTTTTGACAAGCACTTTCCGAAAAAAGGATTTTTTGACAAATCTAACGATACTAATTCATTTGTGATTGGATCACAAATAAGAACATAAATTAAATATTACTGGGGAAAAAAAATTGATAATAATTTATTTACTTTTGTCAAGTGTGCTATGGATAGACATAATGCATACTATTTTGCTGTTACTTCCATCAAGTCTTCTTTGGAGAACAAAACACTCACGTTATGACAGTGACATAAGCTTTATGATCAAAAGGTAAAAGTTTCTTAGTTTTAGTTAAATTTTAGTTTAATTTTCCATCAAAATAATGTATACTCAACGTGAAGAGGTGGATATGTTGTTATTGTTTGGAGAATGCAACAGAAATTCAAGGAATGATGCTGAGTTGTATGGTCAGAAATATCCCAATCGGTAACATCCATCCCATTAGTTTATCATGAATGAGGAGACTGAGATTAACGTTCTTGCTATGGTTGAGTTTAACAAAACAGTTTCTTTGAGATAAATTAGCCGAGAAATGCAGATAAGTCATGAATCAGCAATAAAAATATTGAAAAGGCACGGATATCGAGCATTAAAATATAAGTTACATCAACATTTGTATGCTGACGATGGCGACAGACGAGTAGTGTTTTGTGATTGGATGCTTCATAATCATAGAGTTAACTCAAGTTTTATCAATTTTTTTATTTCTATTTTCCTATTTTTCGAAGAACCACGGCTTGTTTAATAAGCAAAAGTCTCGGTACTGGGCCCAACAAAATCAACATGCAATGAGAGAGGACAATTTTCAAGAAAGAAAGGTTTGGCGTCTATGTCTGGGCTGGTATTATTGGAACACAATAATTGGACCAAGATTGTTCAAGGTCAGTTAACAGGGGTTGGGTACTTAGGTTTTCTCCAAAATGAAATCTAGGATCATTTTAATAATCTTTCTTTAGCAGTTTTACGGCAAATTTACTCCCAACAAGATGGAGCACCCCTTCACAATACCATAGACGTTCTTGATTACTTGATAGAGCATTTTAATAATCAAGTTATTGCAGCAACCAATTGTCCGGTACGTGGCCTGTTCCTTTCAATGGATCTGACTGTGCTAGATTTCTTCATTTGGGGATATGTTAGAGAAAGGGTCTGTCTGGGTCTGGAAATGTGTCTTGAACAAGAAGGAATGCACTTCGAAACTCTACTATAGTAAAATTTTAAGAAATTAAGATACTGAAAAAAAAAGTAGGTGCGTCGCTGAAATCAGTAGATAATTTTGTTAAATTTGTTGATCCAATCGCAAATAAATTAGTAACGTTAGATTAATCAAAAAATCCTTTTTTCGGAAATTGCTTGTCAAAAAATGGTCGCCATTTGAAAAATAATAGTTAGACACGAAAATGTTATTTTGTAAACTTGTCTCATTCATATTCAACACACTAGTCACTAAAACTCCGCTATTGCAATTTTCTGATATCACCTGAGGTCCATAGATTAGTTTACGTCCGATCATGGCCACCTAGATGCAATTTTAAAAGTGACTCTGAAAAAATCAAGTAGGCTGAAAAACTTCCGGAAATGTCAGTTTCTGATCCAGAATTGTCTCAGAAATCCAAAAATGTTACAATATACAGGGTGTTCCATTTAAAAATTCAGAACCGGAGCCATTTCCGCTGAAACCGGAAGTGACCGGAAAGTGAAAAATATGTGAAAAC
>NW_019292705.1:0-15239 GCF_000500325.1 Leptinotarsa decemlineata
AGGTGTAAAAATAACGATTTGGTGTTGGGAAAAAACTCCAGTAATATTCATTACTACACCAAAGGTTCCAAACAGTATATCACAAGTCTTCAAGCTATCTCAGCAATTCGGTTTCTATCTCCTCAATTGCCACAAAACGCCGTCCTTTCATGGGTATCTTCAATCTTTGGAACAAGGAAAAGTCGCAGGGGGCCAAATCTGGTGAATACGGTGACTGCGGCATGATTATGGTGTTATTTTTTGCCAAAAATTATGAACAAGCCTTGCAAGAAGCAATACGAAGGAAACGTCTGGTTTTATGAAAAACAAAGCACGACTTGTAAAATTTCCAAAAATATAGTTTGGCATGAGACAACCGATATGTGAACATTCTCAGCAACTTCTGTAACAGTGATTCGACGATTTTTTTTACTTTCTCAACATTTTCATCTGCTATTGATGTGCTGAGGCGTCCAGGGCGAATATCGTCATTCACATCTTCCCGACCTTCTGTGAAACGCTTGTACCACCTGCAAATATTTTTCTGACTCAGAGTACAATCACCGTTTGCCACTGTCAACATTTCAGGTGTTTTTGAGCACCTTATTCCATTTTTTTACACAAAATTTGATGCAAATTCTACGATCCATTTTTTTTATAGTAGAAAATACCTCTTCTAATAAACTTCAGTTATTGGTTCACCCCATTTTAATGTAATTCTACATTATTGAAACGAAAATCAGAAAAATGTAAGCAAACAACAAAACTTGAGCAATAAAAATATATTAACAGTACCCTTCAGTTTTTCAAAAATATCAAATCGCATTCACAATCACTTCTAATAGTTTTCAGACAATTCAAGACCAAGATGGGTTCACTTCCAGTAAAAATATTTAATAACTAATAAAAAATTCAACATTTATAAAGTGTTTTCGATATAATAAAATAATCTCTCACTTAGTCTAAGACGCAGCCTAAAAAGTTACATACAGAATGGCTGATAAATATGTAACTCTAATATGAATGAGCCCTTGGAAAAACAAATAATTTCTGAATAATACTTTTGAATTAAAACTTGCTTGCCTCACAAGAAAGTAGGAACATTATAGAAGACTTAGTGACAACGTTTTTTGATATACTTGATTAAATGAGTAAATGATGTGCTTTTAGTTGAAAAATTTTAAAATCATCAGTCTCATCATAGAATAAATTAGATTTGAAATGAGTTTATTTAGGGTGATGGAAGATTCTTTGAATTAACTAGGCTAGTTATACGTTCTATTGAAAACTTTCCTAACACCAGAACAAAATACGGTCTCTCTACGTGTGTTTCGCTAACCAAGTTAACATCCTCAGGAGATAATTATGGCTGAATTTTGCTATTATGTTGTTTTTATATGCTAGTGGACTAACTACTACCTGTTATTGTTCCTATGCTAAACTACCTGTTTTTAATACCTCAAATTTGTTATGTATTTTCTCTATGTTAGAGACTATCCCCTACATTTTTCTTTAATATTCATCTGTTTTTTATTTAGAATTCCTATGTATAAAACTCGAGTGTGGAATAAATTCTATGAATAGCGACAAAGGTCCTATTTTGAACACCCCTTTGTTTGCTCTTATACGTAAGAATTCTAAATAAAAAAAATATTAGAGAAAAAATGTAGGGGATAGTCTCTAACATAGAGGAAATACATAACAAATTTGAGGTATTAAAAACAGGTAGTTTAGCATAGGAACAATAACAGGTAATAGTTAGGCTACCAGCATATAAAGACACTAACATCTCCTGAGGACGCTAACTTGGTTAGCGAAACGCGCGTCGAGAAACTGCATTTTGTTCTGGTGTCGGAGGTGTTTTCAATAGATTCGTCCCACGCCAGGGGTTTCAGTACGAACTATCTAGTGATACGTTGTTTGAATGCACAACCGATTTTTGATGGCAAGTACAGGCTTGTTTGTTTCGAATACATTGATTTTTTCAGTAGTACAGTCATCCTATTGAAACAGTTTTCAGTAATTCTGAATCAAGGTTAATTCCTCTTGATCAAAAAATATGTCACATTGTTGTACAGACGTCTTCCATGAAAATTTTCAATAAGTAACTTATAAAACTCTAATATTTTCTACTTGGGAGGACCAACGACCTTTTCATCGCGTTTTCTCAAAGATTTCTCATAGAAATAAAAAATTGAAAAATAACAGAAAACTATTTGGTGAAATGGTTTTCACAAAATGCTAGAATACACATTTTTCTGATACTGATTCAATCGTGGTCCCAAATCCAAATGTTCACTCCAGAGAGGTGGTGTTTTCAGGATCATGGTTTTCCCAAGTAGCAGGCGAAACTTTGTTTCAGAGTACAGAAGCACTGTTTAAAAATCTTATATTACAAGTTTATCTTAATACTCTAAGGTTAACTATGTACTTGACCACTTTCGCGGACTTATGTCAGTGACAATGTTCCGTAACGTCTACCACAACAGATTTTTTCCAGCCAAACAAAAAGTATCCCGTTCCTGCTCCCAAAACGATTGCTATGCACAGATAGGTGTTGTACGTCATGAAAATCAACATGAGGAAGTACGACAAGACCATCTGCACCATGTGGAGAAACGTTTGAAGAAAGTGCATTTTACTGATCATTGTTGGTCTGAAAAAAAAGGGTTTCATAAGAATTCACTCATCTTTAAGGAAAAATATACCGATTAACAGTTCGGGAAAAAATATTTCAATATAAAATCCACTTTTTAGACACAGACTCCCTCCACCTAGCAACAAAGTGCTTCTGAATTTATTTTAATGGCGCAATGAGTATTCACGGAGATGTAACAGTTTAAAGTACTCATAACAACGGACAAAAGTTTAGAAACAACCTCTTTGCCCAGGTGGCATATTTTTTATTGGAAATTAATCAAACCAAATTCTTTCATTTCAATGGCAACAATGCTAGAAATTTAAATTTACAAATATCAGTGAAAGTTGAGTCTTCTGCAATAAGTAGCGGTCTGACCGAAATTGAGTTTTCAATGTATACTCAACCCCGATCTTTGACTTTGTTTGTAAACAACTCGATAAAGCATACTATGCAATTCTTCAGATGAAACCAATTTTGGAGCTAAAGGAATTGTTGAATTTATACTATGCGTTTGCATATAGCCACATATAAAATAATATTGCAACATGGGGACTGGCTACTGAATGTAACAGAGTTTTCACTTCTCAAAAAAGAATAATTAGACTATTATTTAATTTGGAATACAGGGAGTCATGTAGGACTGTAATAACAACTTTCCAAAATATATAAAGGATATCAATAGCTATAACAGCTTTAAAAATGCAACAAAAAATACTTCCTGAACAATAGCTTCTATTCTATGTTACGTGAAATTTTTATATTCTCATGATTATCCGCGACTTTTTTGATCTGCCAATTGTACTCTGTATGTAAATATGGCCAATTAATACTACTATCTCCAGGTGAACTTATAAAGGTTTCGAGTGGAAGGAGTTCAAGATTAAAATTTTCACCTGAAACTTCTAGAAATCAGGAGATGGAAAGTTTTTCTTCTGAGTGAATTTTTATATCAATACTCCGCCATATATAACATTGTGAAACGTTTCCATGTAAGATAATTATATCAGTTTGGAGCACAAACTGAATGAGAAAATGTGATTTCCGTGTAATTCAAAGTTCACGTTTGAAAGTAGTTATTTCGGATGGACTTCCTCGTCCAGTTTGTATACGGAAAAAAAAATTATGTACATGATCTATGCATCTTTTTAGAAAGTTTTTGTTTCTTCTGAACTTTCAAACACTCAATCCACTCTATCCTTTTCGAAACTGTTCATATGTGAGAACAATCAGCCCATTTTAATGTCTATAAACATAACATTTTTTTAACGACAACAACCAATTACGTGTTAAACCAAAACAGGTGTGAATATTTACAATCGTAACACCTGAATATGTAGCCCATGATTCATTTCTTGATAACACACTTCAAAGAGTCAACAAATATATTTTTGTTTTCCCTGTTCGAATACTTTTGTGGTTTGCTGGAACAGAAAACTCCTGAAAAACTTTTAACTGAGAGTTAAATAATATTGTGACTTTAAATATTTTTACTTCAATAGTTCTCTCCCAAAACAAAACCGGTTGTGAGTATAAAACTGGTAAAAGAACTGCCTCTGTTATAAGATTGAGTCTTTCATGTCGCAGACATTTCGTGCTGAACACAATTTGGGTCTAAAACTTTCAGAAAGCAACATAATTCTATACTACCAACCTAATAAAATCTAACTTCTAATATAAGTAGCTGTAAATCAAATAATCTAAAGTCTAAAGGAACAATTCGTTCAGGCCTGTCTTCCCTTACATAATTCATGGACTGACACCTATCAAAAAACAATTACTCCCCTGGCTAATACCACGAAGGGCGTTGGATTATATCCGACAAGTGTCAGTGTTGATGACTGACACCACCTTGCACTGAAGAGAGGCCAAATAGCCCAAAACTGGTCTGCAAGCGTGCCCGTTCCAATAATTGAAAATCGATTCCGGCAGTTGTAGCTCCGAAAGCATATGCAGAAATTTCTTCTGTGAAAAATCCAGCACTAACACCTGTCGGATATAATCCAACGCCCTTCGTGGTATTAGCCAGGGGAGTAGTTGTTTTCTGATAGGTGTTAGTCCGTAAACCTAGTGTTTAGGTAAGGGAAGAATTGTTCCTTTAGATTACTTGACAATAAAGATAGGTTTCTTTAAAAACAATCCCACTACCAAATAAAAAAGGAACTCTAGTATTGACTTTGATTTGTTGAATGTCCTAATTACTTTTATTATCTACAACACTGAGGGTTTAGTTTTAAAATTAATTAGGTGATTAGTGAGAACGGTATAAAGTATATAGAGCTCCATTCAGTAGAACTGCTTTCTCAGATTCTCAACTAGATTTTTTTCGATTATGACAATGCAACTTCTATGTAATACAAGTAACAGAAATGAGATGGCTGCAAATTTCCATGAATGAAACTCCAATGATTCTGAACACAATACTTCTCAAACGTGCAGGTTTCAAGCAAACAAAAATTATTTTCTATTAAATTAATAGGTAAGTAACAACACACTTTTCCCACGTTCTGAAATTCTAGTTGTTAGGACACCAAAGATTGCACAAACAGATAATTTTTAAAACAGACATTTCAATGAAATCTTTCATTACTTCCAAGTTCTTGTTTGCTCGATAAAGCTTGGGTGCTGTTAATGAAAAAATTGAGGTTATATGAAAACTTACGGTTTTTTATGAATGACCTCCCTCACCATTCTGCGATGAAATGAATAAAAAAAGGTTTTAACATTGACTACATTTATCGTGATAGTTGTAATGTGTTTGAAAAGAAGATTGAAAATACATTTGTCATTTTCAAACATATTATTATTACAGTTGTAATATGATTATTACAGTTGAGTGGCTATTTCATTGAAAAAAAATTGAGTTATAGGTACTATATTTTGCAAATTTTAGGATTATCATTAAACAAGTTTCATCATGTAACTGTCTCATCAGGGAAGCGTGCTGAATAACAAATACAATATTTGTTACGTGTACTCCCAAACAAGTGCTCTTATCTTCTAGAATCAGTTCAACAAAACTGAAAGGTAGAATCTGTGACGTGAAATGTTTTCAATAAAAACACCATAAAGACTGAAACTAATCATATAGAATTCCAAAAAAACTCAGAGATTTATCCTTTTGCGAGTTTCACTTGTTCCCTCATTGAATTTACACCATGATCATACGAGTAAGCCCAAATTCAACAAAAAACTCACGTTTCCAAAAAACCACCGGCCAATTACCTCTACTCCATTCATGAGCAAAGTGGTCAAGTGCCGCCCCATCTTGAAAAACTTGAGGATCAGACCGAGGAACTGAACTCTTACCCATCAAACAGTTCGGATTTAGATACGAGCACTAAAAGGAGCTACCAGTCCTGAGAGGGGTTGAATGAGCCATCGCAGGCTTCAACCTGAACAAAATAACTCCACACAGGAGCAATATCGCTCGACATTTCCAAGCGCTTGGACAGCATCTGGTAAGACAGTCTTCTGGCTAAAATGTCAGATTTTGGATATAAAAGGATAATGTTAAGTAACAATAATGGATTATTTTGTAGCAGATAGACGATGATAATGCGAAGAATGATAGTAACTGTCCATCAGAAGCAGAAATCCCTCAAGGCTCAGTTCTTTCGATACAAACAGCAGGTGTGGTGCTCAAGCTAGAACACGCTTCAAGGCTGTCAACGACACAGCTCCCCTGGCCAGATCCACCAGCCACGCAGCATCAAGTCAACAGATTAGAATGGTGGGCTCCATGAAGACCATTCTACTCTCCATCATCCTGTAGGCATCTTCTGCTTGGGGGTCAGTTCTGATACGGATGGCCATAAACACTTCCAGATACACACCCAACAGATTCATCCATAATGTCTTTCAATAAGAGGACGCCTCCCTACGAAAACATGCCAAAGCCATCTTTAAATGGATCCAGTTTCTAATGAGACCTATCTTTTGTAAATTGAGTTGAAGGGGTATTTGACGAGATTGCATGAGGAGGAACTAAACGAGGTGAATTTGGAAGATAGGTTTGAATACTTTTTCTAGGTCATACATGGTGAAGTCTGATATGGTGATAAATCAATCATATAATCCTCGTAATCTCAAAACAACAGTTCATTGGAATAATCCAGAGAAAATTTCTTGGAATCGCTTTTTTATGGCAGTTGTGCGACTATAGGTTATTTGTGATTTATAAGCAGCAGGATCATATCCATGACCTCTTCCAAGTTATTCCCCCGAAGATCCATCAATCAACCCAATCTAGAAACCTTGTGAGAACACTTACAAAACAAGTAAAAATGAGGTGTTTTGCAACACATTTGCATCGTAAACAGTGAGATATCAGTCGTTACGAATAGATATGTGTTCAGTTGAATCATATGATATTCTCTTGCATTTATGATGAAATCTAGCACAGCCGCTTCAAGTGACTGTTTATCTAATAAAATACTTTAGGCAATAAAATTTTGTTATTTTATAGATAAGGCATGGTCAAGGCGTTGTTACCAAGAACACTTAAAGTATTATCTGATTAGTAAAGAGTACCAAACATGATAATTATGTGTTCGAAAAAAATGTAGACGATAATAATCCAAGGATTAAGAATTATCAAGACTGTTAGTGATACTGTGATTCAAATCAACAATATTAATGATGACCATGAATATGAGTATTCAGCACCGGTGAGTAAACAGTTTCAGTGTATTGATAACAACGAATGTTATTCATCAAGATAGTCAGTAGTCTATGAAGAACTAAACATGAAAAACAACAACAATGGGTAACTGGAACATCATCGTTTACATCTATAAACAAAAATAACTTTTGGAAATACCACAATAGCATTTTATACATTACAAAAGACACTTAGCTTTCATTTAATTTATTATGAAGTGGCCTGCTTCCATTTCTTAAAAGATTTTGCAGATATCAGCTTCAGGTGTCTTCTGATCTAGATTATGTGCAAGATCTTGTGTCTTTTCATCCCGTGGACGTAAAAAAATAAATGGACTTGGAAAACCAATATCTACGACACAGATTATGTTGAAGTCGCTAAATTCGTCGACGCGCTACTCACGGTGAAAGAGGAAACTGTGATAGACTGTGACTTACCCTCCGCCGACAGTGGCGCACACAATTTACTAATTGGGTGATGGTGAAAACAAAAATATGTTAAATTTAATATATTCATGAAAACTTTTGAAATACTTGTGATATTTTCATTAAATATATATTTAATATTAAGGTTATTTCAAGTTCCAATATTAATTACAGAAAATAATAATTTTATCAGAAAAAAATACAAAGACTGAAGATGTTCCCAAATGCAGACTTCACCTACTGAGGTAAATAACTGGGTCCATTTTTTTACGTCCATGTTTTATATTGCTCTGGTGGAAAGTATGAAACTTTAGCTAAATTGAGCTTCTATGAGATTGCATTAAGCAACTGTCACCCCCCTACCACGATACTCATTGGAGCCCGAACTTAAGCGAGCTCAGGATTGAAGAGATCTTACTTTTTACCGTGCGATTCTTAGCACAGATCGAACAATATGCAGTAAATATGGATCATCCCCTAGTTGGGATCGGACCAAGCATCACGAGTAGCACTCACTCCCTTGGGTTTCAAATTGAAAATCTGTTACAATTGAATGAACAATGGACAATAGATGTTTTCGAAAATTTGTGAAAAATAAGATATTTTTTCGGGAATTGCAAGAGAGACCAGTTTTCTGATCTGTTATTCAATCTGATTTGAATACTGCTCGTCAATGCCGTCATTTTTTGTTTAATCAAAAGTCATAATTACAAAAACTTTCAAATGCTTTTTTCTATATGACCATCACTTTTATCTACAAAATATTGACAAATCTGGTTCCAATATATTTAATTAAATATATTTTTGCAATTTGTTTGAAGGTTATTGACAATGTTTCATGATGAATTTCACTATTTCGCACTTCCATGGTCTAATATATAAAATTATCTGAAATCCCTAAAAGAACCAATACAAATGAAAAATTAAAAACAATAGCTGAAAATAACAATTATATTAAGCAAAAAAAAACCTGAAATGAAATTACAATGAAATAAAATACAAGTAAGAAAATACAGTTTTAATTTTTTGTTTAATTTCTACTTTTTGTTTAATTGTTCCATTGTATTTAGTTACTTGTATTTTTTTCCACTGTAATTTTCATTTTTTTTGCTTAATATAATTGCGATTTTCAGCTACTGTTTTAAATTTTTCATTTGTGTTGGTAGAACCAAAAACACAAAATAGTTGGCGAATTCATTTGATTTTAGGAAAATAAATATTCCGAAATAAAATCTCAAAATATTCATCTCTCCCAATTCCCTACACAGTAGGTTCAACTACTTCCCTGGCTAATACCACGCCGGATATTGTTTCCATTGTCTATTGTTTTAGTTCATGAACAAAACGCCTTAAAAACATGTTTTATCACTATTACCTATTTCAATAAATCCAATAGTTAATATTGAAATGAAAAATATTAATACCTTTCGATGTTTCAGAACTATCTCTGTTTCATTTGCAAATTTCCAAAATTATATATCGATGATGTTCCTTTTTTTACCAGAAAAACATACAAAATTCTACTCACTGAACGACTTGTGGTTCTTCCGTCGTGGTTGCTTTGTCGGGAAGGGTCACGGCTCGATACTGTAATGAGTTGTATGTTCTCCAAAAGAGATATTCCCTGTAAAGATAATTTCTTGAAAGCTATCCAGCGACTATTTCAACTATTTGTTCTTAAAATAAATAAAAATTTCGTTACACTCATACATTCAAGATTCGGCATCCAACATCGGAGATGTAAACCTGCTTACCTAAAGTATTTCAGTCCTTCGTATAAAGCTGCCATAAAAAAAATTCCTATCATGGACCCGATGAGTCCGCCTGTGGAAGTGAATTTCCAGCCTTCAAATAGCACGGTGGCCTTGGTGGAGAAGAAGAACTGAAACACCAACCATGCATTATATAACCTCACATACAGGAACCTTTAGTCAAAAAATTAATTTTACATTGATCCCCCCTTTTGAAGAAATAGTCTTAAAATATATTCTTGAACTGATTGTGTACATAAAACGTAACCAAAATGAACTAATGAGGAATGAAGACACTCATATGTATAATACTAGGAATAAAGAAAAACTTCGACAACCCTATTCAAGGTTATCAGTCTGTGAAAATTCACCAAAGCATATTGGTATCAAGTGTTTCAATAAAATAAGAGATTTGATAGATGTGAATCTGAATGACATTCTATTCAAAAATAAATTGAAAAACTTTCTTCTTGAAAAAGTATTTTATAATGTTGAAGACTTTTATAATTCGTGATATCTCATAATTGTAAGACTGACTATTGTATGTACAATTNGTTATTTGTTTGTATATTAGGGGTTCCTATTTCTAAATAAAGTTTTTCTTCTTCTTTTGCAACAATTTTATACTCGCTATTGTATTTACAATTTATAATGTCATATTTTATTTTCAAGTAGAGACTTTGTCAACAAGAAATTGATTCTTATGAGAATAAATCATAGTCTGATTCTGATGAACTCTCCTTTTTCTCCTCGATTCAAACCAACAACAAAAAATATTTTCTGAGTGGTATACTTACATACATGGGCATCATCATTGAACCCATATCAGTCATATCGTGTCCCATGTGACCACTGTGGTCCATCGGTTTTGGTGTCATGTCGCCGTGCTGGTGCAGCGAATGTTCAGAGTGGTCCATGTGATCCATTCTACTGTAAAAAAAAACTTTTAGTGTGGTTGTGAAATGACACTGGCTACAATCCAAAATTTGCATACCACCGAGACAACAATTAAGTTCGATACTGTGTTACTTAAGCACCATTCTTATTCTTATTCGGATGTGGGGGTTTGCTCAACCCCCACATCCCAAGCCAAAAACAGCATGCACAGTGGTTCAGGCAGTGAAAAATGAACAAGGACAGTCAAACCAGAGTAGTAAATCGTTTACTTCAGATGTCACGTATACCCTCAAAACATATACAAGCATCACTTCAGGTGATATAGTAGCTACGTGTATCTATCTACTGGTTTGGATAATTGACGAATCATAAGTGTTCAACTGATGTTACGTTTCATCATGATGAGGTACCTCCTCCTTACAGCAGGATAGTTAAAAAATGGCAAGATGACAATTATCCAGACAGGTGGATCTGCAAACGTATTACCTTACATCGACCCGCTAGATCACCTGATATGACGTCCTTAGACTTTTGTGGAGATCCAAAGCATACGTTACACAAGCGTGGTCTATTTCAGAGTTCATGGATGATGTAAGAAGTGTTCCTTCATAACGAACATAAAATGTGTTTTGAATACATTTTTTTTTATCGAATTATATGTCGAATGTAGTCTATTTCAGATGATGTAATAGGTGTCCCTTCCTAACGAACATGAAATGTGTTTTGAATACATTTTTTTTTTATCGATTTATATGTATCTACATTTTTAGATTCTCAAATGAATAAATATAATTTAAGAAACTTTGGGATCAATCAGCCGTATATTGTTTAGAAAAATGACCATTAATATTTATTTTCCGATTCCGAAATACTTTTTTCAAATGAAGAAATACATGTAAAATGAGTTCGAATTATATCAAGGAGGTTACATACAGCGCCATCTGCCCGCGAATACATCAAGCAATAATGTCGATAATTCTGTCAAATACAAATCCCGAGCTTGAGAGTTACAAACAAATAAATAAACATACATACATATAGGTAAAGCTAGAAAACAGCATAAATGAAATAAATGAAATATGGAGTTACAAAAACACATGACATTGAAACGGACAAAAAAACAACAATTCAAGTTGCCCTCTACGAGTATATCCGCCGCCTACGAATTCCTCCCCATTCATAGACTTGAATTTGAATATGTGTATGCACTACAAAAGGACAAGAAAAACTTCGAGTCACGATTATGCTGGGACATCAAAGTTTGCCATTTCACATAGAATCTAATTTAGGAACTCTCCAATGAAAACACAAAGTTTAAAGTTCTGTTGAACTTTGTCAACTTGCTTGTTCGACGTCATCTCCTTTGTTGACTCCCAGCCCTTAAGGGATTCAATTCAGTCGTAAGTACTCGTAATTATAATACCACGAATATGGCGGTTTATATTCAGTAACCCAGAATTTATTTATTTTTTTCAGTACATTGAAATCACAATCTAAAAGTATTTGTCAGATGATTATTGGGAGCTTTGAATGCCAATTGATGATGAAAATAATCAATTAACTGGTTCAGTTATTCATAATTTTTTTTTTCCAAGAACAATAATTTTCTTGCCAACGTTTCGAATTTATTAAAATTCATTATATGAAAAGAGACGTAAGTATTTCTTTATTGACAATTTTTATTTTATGTAAAATCAAAAGGAATATTAATCGAAATTATTCAACTGGATGAATTTGTCTCTCTTCATCAGTAGTGTCATCCTCACCAATCTGAATTATCAGTGGCTCGATTTGTGCCTCTATTATGTTATCAAGCTTCCACATCTTTGTCTCGACTTCCGATATCACATGCCGAACACACTTCTCCCATTTCTCCGCTGTGACTCTTTTCAAAGCCTCATCANACACATACTACAGCTATTTCCATATGTTCATCATGAAGAAGCTGCAATACAGATTGCCTACACTCGAGTGCAAAACAAAACTCCCCATGGCCGAATGGAGGAATACCCCGTTATTTAAACCCTTAAACAAAATAATTATATAATTAATAGCACCCGAACCTTCTAATGAAAGTTTCGATAAACTGTGGCTCTTTTATCACTGCGAATCTAAATTAATTAATTTGAGCAATCCCAACGAAATTAACAATATTGAACCGATCTAAATTGGTTTATTCTCATCTGAAGCAGTGCTGGTATTTAATCTAATTCATTTTAACATAATTTGATCTAATCTATCGCATTTCTACCCTGATGAAATAAACGCAGTCTAGGTTGAATATTTCATGTCTCTCGATATTTGTGATCGATAGCAGTCAAATATACAGTGCTTTTCTTTAATGTCCCCCCCCCCTTTTATTTTTTGAACGGGCCAATTAAAAAAATTGAAACTTGGAGCAATAAAATTAATGCATGAATACTTTATTTTGAAGTGAAATTGACAGATGAAACTTTCAAGACGGCGACTGGGCGCCATTTGGGAAAAAAAATAAATGGAAAGGGGGGTCTTGTGACACATATTTTTGAAGCTCCTGTCAAATGCTTCACAACCCTAGAATATAATGTCAATATCTTTGAGTACTACAAAATGTCGGAACTTTTAATAATTGCCTGAATACATTGACGTTTGACTATATAATATGGGGTAATAAGCTTGAGGTCAGTTCAGAAGATGCTCGAAATAGTTGCCTTTAACTTCTTGACATATGAACAGCCTATCCGATATTTTACGCCGAACATTTTCGAACACAGTAACGTCAATATCTCTACAAATATTCATTATTCTCTGCCGTATATCCAATACTGAAGCAGGTTCAACTTCGTACAGCTTTTGCTTCAAATAGCCCTATGAAAAAAAGTCCAAAGGTGTCAAATCTGACGAGCGGGCTGGCCATTCTGTAGGACCTCGACGGCCAATCCAACGACCGGAAAAGTAGTTTCCAAATAGTTTCTTACTTATCTGGAGTAATGTGGTGGTGCTCCATCTTGTTGGAGTACAATATCCATATCGAAGTCATTAGGATTCGCTTCGACGATTTCAGTGATGAGAGTAGTTTCCAGCATATTCAAATACAGTTCCCCTGTTGAATTTTGATCAAAAAATAGAGGTCCTACAATATGGCTTCCCAATATTCCTGCCCAAACGTTAATTTTTTCTGGATATTGGGTATGTGTTTCCCGGAAAACGTGAGGGTTGGTGTCACTCCAATAACGGCAATTTTGTCTGTGAACATTGCCGTTTGAAAAAAATGTATATTCGTCACTAAAACAAATATTGTGGAGATAGGTAGGATGCCTTGCAATGGTATGGATGTTAGGAATCACACGTTAAAAGGTAAGACCTCGTTAGTTCTTAGCAAGTTCTTAGCTTAGTTCTTAGCAAGTTTCTCAACTTATGAGAGTTTTTGTTCGTATGGGGGCGACAGCTGATTAACGGAAAAACAGATTTTTTTTAAACAGATACCTATTCCTCTTCAAAAGTCTCTACACAGTAAAAGCAGACACCTTACAAACATTCGCGACGGAATAAGTAGGCGTCGCACCGTAAATAAAAATCGCTTCAATTTTTTCTTGAAAATGAACGATAATTGACCATTTTAGAGATTGTAGACGTAGTACCTTCCTACTAGTAAAACCGAAAACTAAATGAGAATATTCTCACTGAACAATGATGTTCATTGTCGTACTGACATTTTTTGTCGGTTTTATAAACAAAAAAAAAACTTAACAAATCTGATCGGGTTGTTGAAATTGCCATATGGCAGAAAAAAAGACAACACCAAATCGTTATTTTTAACACCTCGACACGTGTTTCGATCACCAAGTGATCATCTTCAAGAGGAAGATTAAACTGTTTAATCTTCCTCTTGAAATGATCACTTGGTAATATGAACTGACCTCAAGCTTATTACCTCATATTATGTAATTAAATGTCAATATATTCAGGCAATTATTAAAAGTTCCGCCATTTTGTAGTAGTTGAATATTTCGACATTATATAGGGTTGTGAAGCATATGTCAGGAGCTTCAAAAATATGTGTCACAAGACACCCCTTGCTATTTAACTTTTTTTCTCAGATAGCGCCCAGTCGCCATCTTGAAAGTTTCATCTGTCAATTTCACTTCAAAATAAAGTCGACCCGTTTAAAAAATAAAAGGGGGGACATTAAAGAAATGCACTGTATATTTCATCTATCGTTTATCGTGTAACTATATCAGGTTCTTACAAAAGTTTTGTCCGATTTAATGTCATGTGTTTTTGTAGTTCTATATCTCAATAAATATTTATTCTACTTTGTCTTAGTATATACTACTCGATAGAGAATTATGTACTCTATACATTGATGTTGTTTATCCAAATTTCAATTTTTTGTCTCTTTTCAGCTTAATCCTGTATAATGTCGTTAAGCGATTCGTTCTGGAGATTTTAGCCTCGAAGATGAGCCCCGAACTGGTCGACCTACACTAATCCAGGACGAGGATTTGAGCCTCATGCAGCTTTTGACAGTTCAAAACGCATTGGAAAGGTCGAAAAGTGGGTGTCATACGATGTGAACGATCGAACGAAATTGTCACGTTTCGACAACTCTCGTTCTTTGCTTTTCCGCAACCAAAACTGTCCTAGGACTCCTAGGATATTTGATAAAATATTGAAAAGTGGGAATTGCAAAAAAAATAATTTTTTAGATTTTCTGCTTAGACTGTGTTATTGACTCACGGTCGATGGCAGGTTAGACGTTTCTGGAAAACGCAAAGCATGATTTTTCTGAAAATTTCATCCCTCACATTTCCTTACCTGTTCTATCGATATAAAATGTTTTCAGCATTTTGGCGTTGCCACTTCTATCAAAAAGTCCTAGCAATTATATTTTTTTAAACGGAACA